>CAUYON010083917.1:0-71797 GCA_963573935.1 Arctocebus calabarensis | reverse complement strand
GAACATATTCTTCTTAGCAAAGTATCTCAAGAATGGAAGAAAAAATATCCAATGTACTCAGCCCTACTATGAAACTAATTTAAAGGTTCCATATTAAAACTATAACCCAACTGTAGCACAAGAATACGTGAAGGAGGGAAGGGGGAAGGTGAGGATTGAGGGAGAGTAATTGGTGGGGCCACACCTACAGTGCATCTTAGAAGAGACTGGCTATTTTGATAAGCCCATCAGGGAAGGGCTCAAGAGCAGAGAAACCTCAAGACAAATTAGAGGAAAAAGCAACAAATCCAGTTTTAGCGGAAATTCATGCTTTGTCTACCAAGATGAACTGTAGAGACATTCAGATCTAAATTTTGTTTGCAGTTTCTTTCTTGTAAAAATTTGCATTCTTTCTTTTGGCTTTTGAGATGAAAATTTTCTCCACTATTTTTATCTAAGACTCATCTTTTTGGAAGTGTAAGTTTAAGGTTGTCAGGCTAAAAATTTTTTAGGGCAATGGAACAGATAATTGATAGTTTAAGGCAGTAAAAGAAACGACCTAGAAACTAGCAAAAGGAAAATCTTACTGAAAGTTGTACTTTTGTCTGTATTTGTGAATGTCTGTATAGTGAACGTGTGATATTTTTCTACCTTAAATAATCTTCCAAAGATTTATAAGAGATCTCTCTATTTAACTGGCTATAAAAAAAAAAAAAAAATATATATATATATATACACATATATATGCACTTTAAGTATTCTTTCAGAAAAACAGAAACCAACAAATGCCTTCTAGTTCGTGTAGTCTGAGATGCTTTAAAAGTGTTGGTAAAATACAAGCAGTAAATATCTGATTTGTCAAAAAGTAACTTAAGATAAAAGATAGCCTTTTATCTTCTGAACAATTCAACCAGGATTGTTAAGTAAGTTAAGTGGATGTTAAATTGGATAAACATACACTTTTTAATGCAATCTGAAATCTTAAAGTCATGTTGTCAAGTGATGATCATAAAATGTCTGAGTCATTTCTAAGTAAATTAAAATGAAATGTTAATTGCTAAACCTAAGTGTTAAGTGTGTATATACGTGTGCATATCTTTATATCTATTTATCTATAAACATAAATGTTTTGAGATAGAGTCTCAAGCTATAGCCCTGGGTAGCATGCCATGGTGTCACAGCAACCTCAAACTCTTGGGCTTAAGCAATTCTCTTGCCTTAGCCTCCCAAGTAGCTGGGACTATGGGTGCCAGCCACAATGCCCCGCTATTTTTTTGTTATTGCTTCTGTAGTTGTCATTGTTGTTTTAGCTGGCTCGGGCTGGGTTCAAACCCGCCAGCCTCGGTGTATGTGGCCAGTGCCCTACCCACTAAGCTACGGGCACCGCCTCTTTATATCTATATTATCTATATATATCTCTATCTTATTTTCATATGGCATAGAGAAGCTGAATATATTCAGGTCTATTTAAAAAGAAGAATATTTAAGATAATGCTCAACTGCAAATGCTGAAATTAAACCGTTCTTTTTTTTTTTTTTTTGCAGTTTTTGGCTGGGGCCAGGTTTGAACCCACCACCTCCGGTATATGGGGCTGGTGCCTACTCCTTTGAGCCACAGGCACGGCCCTGATATTAAACAGTTCTTAATCCTTACTATTTTTCACTAGAGATTAAGGTTACTAAGAGTTAAAAATTCTAATTAATATAATAAAACAAAATAATAAGGGGAACAAGTAAAATGTGCTTTTAGTAGGCAAAGTTGCAAGTTATAAAAGCCCTCTTTATCTGTGGGTTCCACATGCATGGATTCAACTAGTCACAAATCAAAAATATTCAGAATAAAAATTCTGAATATTCAAATAAAACAAAAAAAGCATCAAATTTTAAAATACAGTATGACAACTGTCAACATGGCATTTACATTATTTAGGTATAATAATTAATCTGGGGCTGATTTAAAAAATATAAGAGGATATCCATGGTTATATTCATTGCCAATTTATATATGAGATAAGCATCTGAAAATTTTGATATCCATGGTGAAGTCCTAGAACCAGTCTCCTGTGGATACCAAAAGGCATGTACTTTTGTTCAGGGAAAAACAGAGTAATTTTTGCCCTAAAGTAGAATGACTGTTTTTTTTCAAAATGAGAAACAGAAAAGATAAGGACAAATACCTAAATGGATAAGAAAGCTGTAGTTTTTCTGAAAATTGAGCATTAATATCAAAAGTACACTGATACATAACTAGAATTTTGTCCTCTTTGCTAAAAATGCAAGGGTTTTTTTTTTTTTTATAGTATTCATCTACTCTTAATAGAAAACAATGTAAGATTTTTCTTTACCTTTTAAGTAACTGGCCTAAGAAACAAAGATTATTTTTTGTTTTGTCAAGACAGTTTATTGAGCTTCATACTGCCTTTTATAAGGTCTTTGATTACTTCGGTTAGTCTTCTCAATAATAAAAAAGTGACATTTTTGTTGTTAACTGTATAATCTTAACCTTCTGTATTTGCCTTTAAAATCTTTTACTATCACTTTGACTAAATACAAAATCAACATCAGGTTTAGTCAAGTGTTTTAAACATTTTGATATTTATGACAAAATTAGCAAAATCTAATTCTAAATTAAGTCTCTTTGACTTGAAGTTAACTTCTGAATTTTCTAGCTGGGTCCCTGAAAAGTCCAAAGAATGTGGCTCTTACCTTTAATATCTCTTTACTGAGAGATATTAAACTGAGTAAGCTTATTCAATATGTTAAATTATGTGGAAAGCACTATCAATTAACAAGTGATGCTAAACCTTCTTCAAGTTGTATTTATGAGTATGTTATTGATATGAGGGTTCTAAAACTTATATGAGATTCTAAGGAATCAAATATATTATCAGGCATAATTCTTAGTTATTATTTTAAATACTGCATACTACAGAAATAATCTAATTTCCTTGTTCATTGGTGGTTATAATGCACTCTCACCAGATTTTTAACTGTGGCATTCTAGGAATTTGCCAACCACAGACAATGGTTTTAATTCTTCTCTACAAGCATTTGCAATCTGCCACAGCCCAAAATTGTTTATTCTTCAAGAAAATTCATGACAAGTACTCTGGAGTACAGGTTTCTGATAACTTTAAGATCAAACATGCCAAGTAGGAAAGAATTTACAGAACTCTAATGAAACTGACAGCTTCATAAAACTACTAACCAAGATCAAGGAAAACAAACGAGACCGAATAAACTGATGAGGTTAATTTTTTATAATTTTTTTATTTAAAACATTACTGATTCTTTAATGTTTTGTTTTTCATTAATAGTTTTAAGAAAACTATTTTTTTAAGCTAGTTATCACTACAACTTGATAAAGTTTACTTTTGTGAACAAAATATTTACATTGTATCCTACATGCCTTCCAAGTTTGTTTTTCTTACCAGATCCCTCCAAAATTTAGAAACTATTAGTGAATATTCTTATTTTTATTGCCATATAGTCGTTTGCATAATGGAATCTATTCTCCTTGTAAAAGGACACAGCTGGAAATGTTTGTTGTATTTCCAAGGCTTTGACTGGAAGGTCATATTTTCAAATATGACCAGACTCTTATAAGGAACCAAACTTGACTTTATAAAGCCAACAATACCCTCTGCCCTTGGAAAACTGACTCGGCACCTTGACTACAAAGTTCATAAATTTGCCTTTCAGGAGGTTATAGAATGTCACTTCCTGACAGGCCTAAGAACCTTAGGATATTGTGGGAACTGCAAAAAGAGAAAAATTCATCCAGATCTATTCAGTCCTACAGGTGAAGTCTGCCGGTGAATCCTTGGCTTGGCTTCTTTAGCCTCAAGAAGCTTTTAAAAGTCAAATCTGAGATTCCTTATCCAAAGTTCCAGCAAAGCAAATTTTAAAAGAACCTATGTGGTCAATCATTATTCTTGCTTCATGTACACAAATAATCAGGCCAAGTTGATGAGCATAAACTTACTTTGCAAACAAGTTAGTTTTATTCTGACTACAGTGGGTACAAAATGGGGGTGACTGAGGTTAGAAAGAAAAATCATGTTTCGGAAGAAAACCCACAGTATACCTGGATTAGACTGTGGCACTATTTGTTGTTCCCAAGCTTTTAGTGTCTTCCTATAGGCTAAACTGTAAACCAAATTCTTCCAGTTTCCCCCAATATTTGGCTACAAGTCTTTCAGAACAAGAACTGCTCTGTTCTTCCAGCCCTCTAAGCTGAAGTTGGACAACTTGATGTAGATTCTCAGGGACAAGTCTCACACCTGATTGTAGACCACACAAAGACTTAACTACTCGATGCCATAACCAGAGACAATCAAACTGAAAACCAGTTCAAAAATTTCACAACTTCATGATGCAGACAGCTTTTGCCAAGATGTTGGAACAAGACTTCCTATCATAATGAAACTCTAGCTTCTCTTTAATTTTTCCTTACATATGCCTAGCTTTTTCACTTCACAGGCTAATGTCATTAAAACGCTATAATAAATGAGGTAATGAGGCAGAGTGTTGGATCTATCAGGTCAAACCCAAAAATCTTTAAATAACCTAAGAGATTCTTCAGTCCTCTTGGTGGGTAACTGTTTGCTCAAATTGTACTAGTGCCCCTGTTAGGTAATTACAAAACTTACTTTATCTCCCTATCCCAATTACCCACTGAAAATTTCAAACTCATGGCCTGCCCCTAACGGCTCTTCCCGCCAGAGCAGTAACTCTTTATTGGCTATTCTACCATCCCATTACCATTCTAAGACTTCCCCTAACCGAACCTATATAAGGGTGCGCTTTTCTTTTGTCTCCCTCTCCCCCCCCTTCTCTCTCCTCTCTCTCTCTCTTTTCTCTCCTCCTTGGTGCTGCTCTGCAGCATCCCTCACCAATAAAGACCTTTTGTACAAGCCTTGGTAGTCTGTGAGATCTCTGCCAGTTGAGTGCCGCCCTTTCAGTCCCTTTTATAGTTAGACTGCTAGATCTATTTGTTCTTACTACTTGTTTTACTTTGACACAGTTATGGCAGGCTGGTTTATAGTAAATTCTACTTGCTAGTTGAACAGAGATGAATCTGTGCAGTTGGACACTTCTTGCTCCACATGAATAAATACATCTGTAAATAAATAGTTACAAACAATTAACAAACAGGCTACCTGATTAAAACAGGGAGACACCTCATGTGGCTCATTCTTTGACCTGGATTTGATGTGGCTGGTTTGGTTCCTAGGGACTTGGTGAGGAAACATATCCTAAACTATCCTCCTGACAGTCATAGTCCCCCTGGTGTGCTGTGTTTCCTCGAAAGCTTTAAATGTTTATGTGCAGCCATCTGTCAAATGTCAAATGGTCTCTCTTCAGTGGGAAGAACAAAAATTCAAAAAAAATATGTGATCACAAGGACATCATAATCTATGAATAATGTGTTGAGACCAGAAACCCAGAATTATGGTAAAAGAGAGTAGTGCTAATGCTCCAATTTTGGTCACATTCTCACCTAGGTAAGAAACTGTCCAAGGGAGGGGAACTGTTAAACAAAAATTATAGGTCACTGTTTTAGACTGAGCTCCTGCACTAGGCCCTAACAAACCAAACCAAACGAAAATGAAGTCACTCATGCTACATGGCACATAAGCAGATAAGAGTCCAAAATAGACCAGGTTTTCTGAAAACATGAGATTCACATCTACCTGTGTCAGCAGAATAAGCGAATCTCCTTTGCTTTATCCTTTGCAAAAAACTAATCTGAAGTCAGCTGTTAATCAGTTGGGTTTTTTTCTGTTGTTCACTTGTTTCTACCTTACTATACCCACTGTTCGGCCACTGTGCAGTGGGAGCTTTCATGGTGTTTTATAGAACACAGGCTGTCCTGATTCATGAATTACAAATAAAAGCCAGGTAGATCTATAATTATATTTGCGCTAATTTTTGTGCTAATTTTCTGTGGCAGGTGTTAGGGTATACATGTTGCTTCAGTTTGAAGTAAGTTTATTTTATAATGATGAAAACATTTTGTCTAGTTGTTCAGAATTTGGCTTTGTCTTTGAAATGGATGTTTCTTTTGTTAATCCTGATTTTAGATCAATTTCTGATTCTATTAGCACAGCATTAGACAAAATATTCATATCTTCTCTTTACATTTCTTCTGTTACAGTACTTACAAAGAATTGTAGCCTTTAGTAAAAATGTGAACACTGGGAAACACAAACAAACATAATTAGTATTCTATAAAGTAACATTACTACCTCCTACAAAAGTTAACTTCACTATATTAAAGTGTATCAAATTTGCTAATTTAAGGATTTATTTTGCTCCAAAATATCTTTCTTAAAAAAAAAAAGTATTACTTCTGAGGACTTGTATAAAGTATTACATAGTAAGTGCATTAACTTATTAATATTTATTTTGTTTCCAAGACTAAGTTACCATTAGTAGCAGACAGGACAAAAGTTAGACCCAAGACAGACTTGTAGTCTGCAACTGCTTTTCTGCTCTAAGCTTCAGATTTGGTTTCTGTGACATAATTCCTTATGTCACTGCTTCTTGTGCCTGCTTTTGACTTGATTTCAGTGAATTCCTCTGAGCAGTAATGACTATATGTTGACTGTCAACCTTTAATTCTAGGAAGAATTATAATATTTTACTCCAGTTTCCTTATTCTCAACTAATATCTCTTAAGATTTGAAAAACATGAAAATTTCTAAAGAAATGCCAGAAAGTAGGTCCCAGTGGAAACATAGCCAGTTAGGTGAATTTAGAAGACTCCTGTTTTAGTTTAACATGAACTATAATCCCAACACTGAAACAAAAGGATGAGTTTTATTCTACACCTCTTACAATTCAATCTTGAGTTAAACAAAGGCAGGGTTTCCATTCAAATTATATAATCACCACAAACAAGTGGTAACTATCATTGGCTAATAAATATTTTGAGTAAAATATAAACAATTAGGCTCTGTGGCCATAGCACAGTGGTTACGGTGCCAGTCACGTGCACTGAGGCTGGTAGGTTTAAGCCCAGCCTGGGTCAGCTAAATAACAATGACAACTGCAACAAGAAAATAGCCAGGTGTTGTAGTGAGTGCCTGTAGTCCCATCTACTTGGGAGGCTGGGGCAGAGAATCACTTAAGCCCAAGAGTTTGAGGTTGCTGTGAGCTGTGACACCACTGCACTCTACTGAGGGTGACGTAATGAAACTGTCTCAAAAAATATATATATTTATATATACAAACAACATATATTGAATAAGCAAAAAATGAGTATAAATACATTTCTATTATTACTATTAGATACTTTCAAAAAGGGCAGAAGTCAGTACTATAATACATGAAAGCAAAAGAAATTGCCTTTTGATGTCCTTCTGTCTTCTGAAAGAGCTGTTTATGAAAGTTTTAATAAACTTCAAAATAGTTTTTTAAAAATGTTAAAACCTTTTGTTAAAAATAAACACAACCACCATCTATCAGGAAGCATAGAATGAGAATTTACATGACTTAGACCAAACCACTGAGAAAAGTAAAGTACTTTCCAGTGCTCCCCTCTGTAAGCAAGCCACTTTTTACTCTGGGTGCAGTGGCTCATGCCTGTAATCCCCACTACTCAGGTGGGTGAATGGATAGCTAGAAGTTCAAGGCTGCTGTGGTTCAAGGCTAGAGGTTCAAGGCTGCTGTGACCTATGACCATGTCACTGCACTACGGTCTGTGTAACAAAGTGAGACCCTATCTCTGAATAAAAGAAAAAAATTTTTTTTCTTTGTCATTAAACAATTTGAAAGGAGAACCCTGCACTGAAGGGGATCAAACATCAACTAACCTGTTGTTTAAAAGAATCAAACGTCTGGGCAGCACCTGTGGCTCAGTGAGTAGGGCGCCGGCCCCAAATTCCGAGGGTGGCGGGCTCAAACCCGGCCCTGGCCAAACTGCAACAAGAAATAGCCAGGCATTGTGGCGGGCGCCTGAAGTCCTAGCTACTCAGGAGGCTGAGGCAAAAGAATCGCCTAAGCCAAGAGCTGGAGGTTGCTGTAAGCTATGACGCCACAGCACTCTACTGAAGGCAACAGAGTGAGACTTTGTCTCTAAAAAAAAAAAGAATCAAATGTGGCCTCCTACACAGGTCCATCTCCTCTCTACATTCTTCTTCCTCAGAAACATCCTCATGCAGGCCTCAATTCTCCCGTCTATGATAATGACTTCCAAACCTAATCTGCAGTCCTCACTTTTCTCCTGCTCCACCTCTTAAAACCCCAAGTTTGTAGGACACTTCTACAAGGAAATCTAATCATGCCCCACTGTTTAAAATACAGAAAATGAAATTCATCTGTCTTTGAAACAAGTATCTCTATTTCCCTAACTAGTTCTGGGAGGCAGAAGCTGTGTCTTGTTCTTTATATCCTACAATATCGAGAAAATAATCAAAGCCAATATACCATTATTTTCTTCTACTCAAATCCTAATAATTCCTTTGCCTTCTTGCCTATATCCATCTACATACTTACTTACTAAACCCTGTCCCTAGCTACCCCATGTATCCCTTCCTTCCTGTTCCTATTAATAATACATGTCTGGTGAAGCATTTGCTTCCTCACCTTTAACCTGTAATATGTCTTCAATGTGTCTCTGGGACTTCAGTCTCTCTCTCTCTCTCTAATCCACTCTATAAATAATCTAAAGCAGGTGTTTCTTAATATCACCTTCAATAATTTTTCTCTGATTAAAGGGTCACAATCTTCTTTCCCTAGCTAATTTGGCCTTGATTTTTACATGAGACATTTACACTTCTTTTCAACACATCCCTGAAAATACTTCACAATTCTAATTCTCACTTTTATCTTACTGGTTCTCTTTCCAATTACCTAAAATCTACCATCCATCTGCCCTTATCATATATCCATGGTGTTCCACAGCAGCCTCAACTAAACAATACTCTTTGTACAACATTTCTATAGTACTGATTACTTACCTAAGCCTCAGTTCAAACTGGACAGCATTGTATAGTTGATTTGTTTATGCATTTATTTTTGTCTGTTAACACCAACTACATTTTAAGTTTCTAGAGGGCAGGCACTGAACTCCACAATTATTTGTATTTGCCATAGTACTCAGACAACATGTCTGCCCTACTGATGGTAGAATGACCAGTAGTAGTGTGGTGGTGGTAGCAGAAGTATCATCAGCAGCTAACAATTACTGGAACATCAAATCTTTTTTAAACTATGAATTTTTTTTAGAGATAGGGTCTTGCTTTTTATCCAAGCTGGCACACAGTGGCACAATTGTGCTCACTACAGCCTTGAACTCCCGGGCTCAAGTGATCATCCTCCTGTGCAGCTGGGACTATAAGTGAACACCACCATGCTAGGCTAACAGGATCTTGCTATATTGCCCATTTTGGTCTTGAACTATTGGTCTCAAGCAATCCACCTGCCTCAGCCTCCAAAGTAGCTGGGCTTACAGATGTGAGCCATGCTCCCAGTCTACACAGGCAATTCTAAGAGCTTTACTTTTATTAACTTCACAAATATTATCATCCTTAATATACAGATTAGAAAATTGAGCACAGAGAGCTTAATTTGCAAACATTACATAGCTAATGAGTGAAGAGTCTAGATTACAGAAATTGAAAACAATGAGTTGAAGAAATTTTGAAATAAGAAAAAAGGCATTTATCTCTTAAGAGCATGACTGCAATCTGCAAATAAAATACATTAAAAGAACTGATAATTAGATGGCATAATGGTGCAAGGAGGGAGAAGACTGAAACACATAATCTTTCAAATTCATATTTTCTAATAATTGTCCATTTTACACTTCAGTTTTGTTTGAAGGTATTATATGGGACCATGTAACATGCCAACATAACATGTAAAACATTTTGGAGTTTGCTATTTTAAAAAAGAGCATTGATTTTATGTCAATTATGTTCCTAATTTTCTTAAATTTTTTTTCAATTTAAACATCAGAGTAAAAATTTTATATTTTGCTATATAAAACAGCAGAAGAGATGTACAATTACAAAAAAAGGTCATTTTTCAGTATCATAACTTTAGTTAAAAGGAGATGGGGAAAAAAGAACCTACAGAACACAACAACAATGAATTCCAGTGTCTGGAAAGTCTGCCTCTACTCAAAAACCTTCCTAGTAAAGAAAAAATTTTTTAACTATACCCTGGAAAAAATTTATAAAAGCTAAGGGAAAATATTATGCAACTTTTTTTTAAAACTGCATAGGAAAATTTAAACAGCTAATAAATATAAACATAGGAACTTCAAGATCTCTACAGAAACTTGGTTTATCTGGTTAGAGTGACATCAAAATTTATATATTCACAAAGCTTTACAGAGCTCTAGAAATAATATTCAGCAACAACGCCAAGTAATTCCTTCTGGTTTTCAACCGCATTCACTTTAAATGGAACTTTTCCCTTATACAAATTTAAATACCTCATGTTTGAGCTAATTTCCTATTATCTCTCCCTCCATGAAAAAAAGAGATCAGCCTTCATTTAAATGATACTTCATTATTAATACACTTCTATATTCTAAGATCTTGAAAAAGTAACTTATTTTTAAAATAATGACTTGGCCTACAAAAGGTAAAAAATTTCCAAATCTGTAATATGAAAGTTTTCAGAACCAAAATAAATTTATTTGGAGTCAAACAAGCCTAGATTCAAGGTCTAGTGGCCTTGCACGACTTTTAGATCTCAGTTCTTCACCTATAAAATGGATATAATTCTAATCTTGTAAAGATGTCAGAGCTAGAAATAATAAATGCAAAGTATCGATTATAGTGGCTACATATTGTAGGTAATAAAAACATATAACTAACAACATAATTATTTAGAGTCATATCTCCAAATATTTTCAGATTTAGCTACTTTTCTTTTAAAAAATAAAATGTCAAACATTAAAATGAAGGCAGAGAATATAAGGAATGCTCAAATACAAACTACCTATGAAAAAAACAAATATTATTATATAGCCTCATCTGCTTCATATGGACTTTTAAAATATTGTTACCACTTGGGAAGGCCGGGCATGGTGGCTCACAACTGTAATCCTAGCGCTCTGGGAGGCAGAGGTGGGTAGATTGCTTGAATTCAGGAATTTGAGACAAGTCTGAGCAAAAAGCAAGATCCCATCTCTAAAAATAGCTGGGTATTGTGGCAGGTGCCAGTAGTCCCAGCTACCTGGGAGACTGAAGCAAGAAGATGGCTTGAGCCCAAAAGAGTTTGAGATTGCTGTGAGCTAGGGAGGTAGGATGCCAAGGCATTCTACCACAGGCAACTGAGTGAGACTTTGTCTCCAAAAAATAATAATAATAATTGTTACCACTTGAGTCAAAAATAACCAAACAAATTTGATCAAACTCAATACTAAAATAGAAAATTCACAAATTCAAACCAGAAATATTTTGAAACTATTAACTCCTAAAATAGCTCCTCTTATAAACAAATTTTAATAATAATTGTAATATTAATGGCCTTCCCTACAGAAGAACTAAACATTTTACTATAAAATATGGACATAATGCTATCCAAAGAATTTATTCTGTTTCTCCCTTCTATCAAAATTTCCCCTTAAAACTCCTTCACTGAATATGTTTAAGAAGACCAGATCATATCATTTAAGAGGAATTTAACATAATTAAATACCTTGCTTTATAAAACCAAAGCAAAACTATCTATTTCTGGTTCTAGAAGGATGCCAGGAGTGGTGGCAGCATAGTTTTGAGCTTCCCTAAGTCTCCCCTTAAAACCACAAAAAAGAAGCCAGAAAAACAAAAGAAAATTCACCAACATGTACAACAAAATTAAGTGACCTATTTCAGGTAACAGCACTCAAGTAGTCACTCAAATTTTCCCACAGACTATAATTATAAAAACTAGATTAAAAAAAATTTTAAAGCACATTTAAAGACAATGAAAACTTTCCAAAATCAGATAGAAGCCTACTTTGAGATTAATATTTAATTATCAAAAAACTGCAAGTGGAAAGAGGTACAAACTGACAGCTTGTGGTTTTCTGACATCAGGGCACTCACTCACCACTGTCCAGTCTACCTAAGGGCTGAGGCTGTAGGAAAATGCTGCAGTTTGGACAATAGAAATCTGAGGCCTTATGGACTTTAAGCACCATAAGATCTGAGTGCAAAGCCAGCAGGACAGCTAGAAATTATGGGGAAATTCTAGAAGCAAAGAAACCAAAGAGGGTGAGCTCCATTTCTGCTCAACTCATTGACTGAATATTAAATAAAGGCGATCCCAGGACACTAGTCTAGAAAGGAAGCAATGGGAAGACAAATGCAAGAACACAGATGTGAACTGCTACTGAGAGGACTGAGAAGGTGGAAGGAGTAAGGAGATGAAGATGACAGTTTAGGAATAGGCATGTTAAGTTCCCATTAGACATAAAACAAATAATCCTCAAAAGAATAGAGTAGAATCCAGAGTTGCTATAACACATTATCTAAAATGTTAAGTTTTCAAATAAAGAAACAGTTAAGTATGACTTAGACAAGAGAATAGGCAGTCAACAGAAAATGACTTTTAATGGGCTCAGATGTTGGATTTAGTAGACTAAGACTTTACGTAACAATTATACATATATTTGTTCAAGAAACTAAAAGAATGTATGTTCAAAGAATTAAAGGAAAAAATAATAATGAGTGAATAGATAGGGACTATCAAGAGAATAACAAAACAAAATGGAAATTCTTTTTTTTTGAGACGGTGTCTCACTATGTCGCCCTTAGTAGAGTGTTGTGGCATCACAGCTCACTGCAACCTGAAACTCTTGGGCTTAAGTGATTCCCTTGCCTCAGCCTCCCAAGTAGCTGAGACTATAGGCATCACAATGCCCGGCTATTTTTTTGTTGTAGTTGTCATTGTTGTTTAGCTGGCCCGGGCCGGGTTTGAACCCGCCAGCCTTGGTGTATGTGGCCGGCACTGTAAAATTTTCCACCACAAAATGGAAATTTTATAGCCAAAATGTATAATAAATAAAATTAAAAATTTACTAGATGAGCTCAACAGAAAACTGGAGATAACAGAAGATGTGGCAAACTTGAAAACAGATCATTAGAATTACACAATCCAAAGTAAATGCAGAAAAATAATTTAAAGAAACCAATAAGCAAGCAAGCGAACACAAACACACAGAATTTTATGGCTCTAGGGTAAAAATGAAATGGACTGTTTCATTTACATACTTTAAATAAACATATATGTAATTTAGGATCCCATAAAGAGAGGATTAAAAAAAAGGGGGGGATTAAAGAAATGGTCAAAACTCCCAAAATTTGATCGAAAATATTAATTCACAAATGCAGCAACAAACTGAGAAGGAAGCTGAAAAAACACCTCTAGACATAGTCAAAGTGCTGAAAGCCAAAGATCAAGTGGAAACTTGAACAGCAACCAGAGAAAAATGACATGTTACATATGGAGGAGAAATAAGATGAATTACTCATTTCTCATTAGAATACGAGACTGACACAAAATGCTAAAACAAAAATAAAAGGAAAATAAGGAAATTTCCAGATAAATAAAACCTGTGAGAATTAGTTGCTAGCAGACCTATACAATAAGAAATGCTAATAGAAGTTCTTCAGGCTAAAGGAAAGAAATACTAAATAACAAAACTGATTACACCACTACCAAAGTTTAAATTGTTTGTTTCTGGAGTATTCCATTTAATATTTTCAGATCATTGTTGACCACAGGTAACTTAGACCATGGAAAATAAAAACATGAATGAGAGTGAGTTTGTGAGCATACTGTGAGACAAAAGAAGAGTACTGGCTTTATCACTGTCAGACAAAATAAATACCAAGGAACATTACGGAACACATGGGAATCATTCATGATGATAAAAAGGGTCAATATATCAAAAATAAACAAGCACTGGGGCGGCACCTGTGGCGCAGTGGGTAGGGCTCTGGCCACATATACCAAGGGTGGAGGGTTCAAACCCGGCCCAGCCAAACTTCAAAAAAAACAGCTGGGCATTGTGGCGGGCGCCTGTAGTCCCAGCTACTTGGGAGGCTGAGGCAAGAGAATCGCCTAAGCCCAGGACTTGAAGGGAGCTGAGACGTCACGGCACTCTACTAAGGGTGATAAAGTCTCTAAAAATAAAAAAAATAAACAAGCACCTAATAACCAAACTACATGAATGTGACAAAAGCACAGTCATGGATGAAGATTTAAACATTCTGCCTTCAGTAACTGCAGAACTAGATACCCGTCCCATCAGTAAATATATTACGTTGTTAATGGCAGTCCACTGGCAGTTCTCAACGTGTGTTAACTTTTCTCAACGTGTGTTAACTTGAACTTGTAGTTAACAGAATGGTGTCCCAGCTTTGCACTGTTATATATATATATATATATATATAATATATATATATATACACACACACACATACATACATATACAGTTTTGGTAACGCAGGGCATGAAAAGTGAGCCTGTTTATATATCCTTTTGTATAATTTTGGGAAGTATAATCTGTGATTTTCAACTTGTGTGCCATAAGAGGTTCTTAGGTGTACCTCAAAAATTTATAAAGACCTTTAATTATTTTCAAAAGAAGTTCAAAGCACAGTTAAGAATATTCTTTCTTTTACTCTTTTTTTTTTAAATCAACATAATTTAAATGTGCCATGGAAGTTTAACTATAGGTTCAAGTGTGCCGTGAGATAAAAAGGGTTGAAAAACACTGCTCCAAATATCTAAAGCAAAAATCAGTAAAGCTGAAAAGGCAAGAGACTGAAAGTGAAAGAAACCTGAAACAAATGTTCAAATGAACAAGATATTCATAACAAAGGGGAAAATCAATCTAAATAATTTATGAACACAGTACTTGATCATATGCCTGCAATCTAGATAGGGTAGGGTTGGGGAGAATTGCAAATGAATCTTGAACTCCTTGTAGTACATGTTTTTGGTGCTTTTATGAACAAAGCAATTCTAAAAACTATTTGAGATAGATTGAGCAAATGAGTAAGAGCACTGATGTTATTTGAGAGCCATGAAATACAAAAAGGGGGAGGATCAAAAAGGCAAGGAACACCCCCGCAAGGTAGACTAGAATTGAAGGTATAGGTTCAATATCCCTTATCCAAAATGCTTGAGACCAGAGGGTTTCCAATTTGGGATTTTTTTGGATTTTAGAGTATTTACTTTCCATAATGAGATATTCTGGGGATGAGACCCAAGTCTAAACATAAAATTCATTTGTTTCACCTATATCTTAATAGCCTGGGGGTAATTTTATCTAATACTTTTAATAGTTTTATGAATGAACAAAGTTTCTGAATGTTGAACCATCAGAAAGCAAAGGCATCACAGTGTGAAATTTTCCAGTTATGGAGTCATGTTAGCATTCAAAAAGTTCTGGATTTTTTTTTTTTTTGATACAGAGTCTTACTTTGTCACCCACAGAAGAGTACCGTGGTGTCACAGCTCACAGCAACCTCAAACTCTTGGGCATAAGCGATTCTCTTGCCTCAGCCTCTCTAGTAGGTGGGACTACAGGCTATTTTTAGGGACAAGGTCTCCCTCTGGCTCAGGTTGGTCTCACACACGTAATCCACCAGCTTTAGCCTCCCAGAGTGCTAGGATTACTGTCATGCGTCACCATGCCCAGCCAAAGTTTTCAATTTTGGATTTTCAGGTTCGGGATGTTCAGGTTATATCGCGTGAACTTGTGATTTCTAAATTATATGTGTATATGTGCATACATGTATATATGTAAAAGTTCATACACATAAATGTATTTCTTTACTCTGTAGTAGGTCTATGATATATGATGTAGCAATAAACACACTCAATACCCAGATCTTGGTTTCTAATACCGTTCATACCATTTAAAAGAACCAGAGTTCTTTGAAAAAATAGCTGATGAAAGGACTAAGACAAAGAAGATACAGGATAAACTCAAAACAGCTTGTTATACCAGAAAGTATTGAAGTCATCAAAAAAAAAGAAAAGAAAAGAAAAAAGAAAGAAAGGAAAAGAAAAAAGAATTTGGGCACCAAAATAATTAAGGATAGTGAAGAATTGTGAACACTGAGAAAAATAAGAATTTATGAGTCCATGCTGACAATAAATAAATGGGGAAGAAGGGAAGACTCTTGGTACATGTAATAAAGTGTCAACTGCTGTGATTTTCTGTAATCGTGCTATATTTAATGTTCAATTTCTTTAAAAGGTGTAATTTTGTAACTCAGTAAAACAAAATAACACCTTAAAAGCTGTTGAGAAAATGTAATCTTTAGAACAGCATGAATATGACTCAGTGAAGAAATGACCTTAATTAGAATCTCCCCTACACAAAACTTTATAGACTTTGCCTTCGAAACTAATCATAATTGTACTGTTTTTTAAAACAAACTTATTAATAAAAATCAGTCCCCCAAAACGTATCTACTACAAGATTAGATGTCTTTTACTTGAAGATCTGTGAAAACTTGCTCTTAGAATTTGGGGCCAGAAATTTTTCTGCTAAAGTGGAAAACACGTACAGTTTATCAGAAAATAAAAGCTAAGTTTATGTGAGGTGATGTATACATTAGTTAGTTTGATTTATCTATTCCACAATGTATACATATTTCGAAACATCCTGTTCTACGCAATATATACGTTATATGTGATTAAAAAATTAATATTAAAAATAAAAAAGTTTTAAATGGAAAAAAAGAGAGCTAAGTAATCTATTAAGTTTCCCTTGTTGCCTTAACTGCCAGAAATTTGATCTTCTTTATCCTTTATGGTTGTTTTTGATCTAATTCAATACCTCAGATCCTTTAAGATAGAAAATGGATAAGTTATAAAATTCTATTATAAATTATAGATATTTTATAAGTTATAAATTAAAAAGTAATAATCTTGACAATATGACTGAAATACTAATGTGAAATAATTGAACTACTTAATAGCAATACTACAAATATGACAATTGCGTTCATCTGTGGTTAAAAAAAATCAGGTTTTTTAAACTCAAAAAAATGGAACTACTCAGAATGACTGCTTTTGAAAAAAACTTGGCAAAAGCAAAGTATTAGAATCAATTTTTACAAATAAAATTGCCTTTCCACCCCCCCATTGTTTGAGAAATTTGAAACTATATATCAGATAATTAGAAAAGAACCTCCTCTCTACAGTGAGACCCTTTAAAATTAATAAAATTCAAATTCCAATTCTCAAAAATACACAAAAACATGGAAGCACAAATACACAAAAACCTCAGTTTTGTTTAAAGAATTTTTCCTTGATAAATACTGTAATGATTACATTAAGACATAATAACAGAAGCAACCACTCTGGCAGGCTTATTACATGCTGGGGACTGTAGTTTCGTTGCCTGCATCTGATCACAATGACCAGTAAGGGAGCAACACCCTTGTTCATCTTACAAGATGTGAAACTTACCTAATGACACAATTTAAGGCACATGGCTAGGATGTGAATTTTTTTAACTCAAAGGTCTATATTATTTCCATTTCATATAAAATGATAGGCATTATTTTGATCTTTCTTCCAAAAGGGGGCACCATTATTTGTGCTTCCTTGTTCTCCTGTGTCTTTTTTTTGCTTTAGAAATTACAACAAACCACAAAGATGAACCTGTATTCGAAACAAGAATAACAACTGAAATAAAAATGCTTAGGTTACAGCAATCTCTCCTCTTCAGTTGAATCCTGTGAGTGTGGAATTTACCTGAATTCAGAGTTCTATTTTTATACTAAAAAATTTTACAAGAAAAATAAAACTGTAAGAATTTAATGAGAAGAATATGGAAAGAATGTTCAGACTTCAATATTAAGATCAAAAAACAGGATGAGTTGAGGATAGTAACTTTTTCTCTCTTTCATAAACACTTTTTAAAAAGTCAGTGACCTAAGGCAGCACCTGTGGCTCAAAGGAGTAGGGCTCCAGCCCCATATGCTGGAGGTGGCGGGTTCAAACCCAGCCCTGGCAAAAAAAAAAAAAAAGTCGGCTATCTCCAATCTTTTTGACACTAGGGACCAGTTTCATGGAAGATAATTTTTATACAAACCTGGTTTTACATGTTCAGGTTATAAAGATAGTGCCTGGAAATCTCTTTAGGTGGTATATCTATTCCAAAGATTAACCTATCACCCAGGGAAAGATGTTAGCTATATAACCCAAACCTATAGGACTACCTTAAGAACAAACTGATAAAAGGACTATTTTTCAGGCTTTCTCCTTTAACATGATTATATGCATGTTATATATTCTAAAATACTAGTTCTTTAATTTCTGACCAGATGATAAAGTCACAAAATTAAACATAAAAAGGTTCATAGTGAATAGTTCAGCCGTCCCCTTGACCCCTGTCCCTCAGTATCAAATCATTTGCCTCTCTCTTTATCCTGTAAGAACTTTTACTGGTTTCTCACGTCTCCATTGTGAGAATTATTATACAGTTCTCTTAAAATAAAGCACATTATGGGTAATCCATAGATTCTATGGCTTTTCTGTGTATCATTTATCTCAATTTAACATGATCTAAATAACGTTGGCTACATTTTCATAATGCCTTACGCAGTCTTTGGTTCTTGTAGCAAGGTGTTAAGTGAGCAGTATTTTAGGTAAAGCAAAATAGTGAGCAAAGGTGATAACAAAGTTAGTTGTTAGACAGTCACAAGCTAACAGACATATAATCAATCCATAACCCCACTGGCAACACTAAGGCAAAAAAACTAGTTTTTTCTAAATACCTAACATAGTACCTAATACATTAATTTTATTATGCATTATAGTCCTTTTCACAAAATATACAACATGTTTAATCTTTTCTTTTTTTTGATAAAAGAAAGAATTCCTTGTCAACCAGACTTTCTAACATAAGGACGCCCAATCTTAAGTAACCCAGGATTTTAAAACAAGATTAAATATGTTATTAGTACATTCAATTAGCAAAGACATAAATTAGGTACAAAATATAACCTCTGTACTCAAGTCCTTATTTTTATTATGGGTTAGAAATAGAAGTGGTAACTACTAAGCAGATGGTACAAACAAGTGTCATAGACATGTAGTCTAAGGATAATACACTTGAAGTCCTGTTGAGAAAGTAGCTTTTGAGCTGTTAGGTGACAAAAATTCTTTGCTTGGCCAAACTTTAGTCAGGCTTCTGAATCTTCTGCCAAGCCTATTTGTGTACTTCTTACGAAGTCCAGTTTTAAAAAAGAATACCCATCCTTGACATCTGATCCTCTTTCACCATCTCCCTGTTAATGAGGGATCACCCTAAAGTGTTTGCAGCAAGAATTCTGTTAGGTCATGTTAGCCAGAATTACTCTTACCCCTGATGTTTCCTCTCAGTAATGTTCTATCCACTGACTCCACACTACTCCTTGGCTATAAATCCCACTTGTTCATACTATACTTGGAGTTGAGCCCAGTCTCTCTCTCCCATTGCAAAACCACATTGCAGTGGGCTCTATATGTATCACAATGGCCTTGATATTGTGCTTTAACAATATCACTGAAGGATTTTCTCTTAATATAGCACCAGGTCTGGTAGCGCCTGTGGCTTAGTGAGGGGGGGGCCGGCCCCATATACCGAGGGTGGTGGGTTCGAGCCTGGCCCCAGCCAAACTGCAACAAAAATAGCCGGGCATTGTGGTGGGCACCTGTAGTCCCAGCTACTCGGGAGGCTGAGGCAGGAGAATCACCTAAGCCCAGGAGTTGGAGGTTGCTGTGAGCTGTGACACCACAGTACTCTACCAAGGGTGATAAAGTGAGACTCTGTCTCATCTCCAATAGATAGAGTAAATTAAAAATAAGTCAACATTATCCATCTAAATGACTGCAGAGTAAATGCCCCATTCCCTCCCTGCTGATCTATGTTAAGAGCACTTTCCAAAACATGGCTTATGGTTTTTGTAAGCTAGAAAAGACTAAATTTTATGAAATTAAATTTACAAATAAAGAATTTACAGGTAAATAATACAATTTAAATTAATGCAAAAGTAGAGTAAAAATACAACTTAAGTACATTTTCACAGCACTTTCTTTCCCATAAGGTACTAATGACAAAACAAAGAACATACCTGCTACATTCTAGCAAGGTAACTTTAAGACGGCCTTCAGTAAGTGCCCACTGTTGCACATGGATGTGCTCTTCATCTTCTTCAAATCCTTGCAAGGTTTGATATGGAAAAAACGGCTTAAACCTACAAAAATAAAGATAAGTCTAAATTTCTGAATAAAAGCCACAGTTCAAAGCATAATAACAATATCCGCCCATGTGAAAAAAACACAAAACAAAACAAACACCTAAAGCCACACATACTATACATAAGCAAAGTTTACAACTGCCCCATAACTGGCAGCAAATAGAACTTTCTCTGTGGTACCCAGAAGTTCTGGGTTTTTTTTGACATGTCCTCTTTGATAAGGCAGGACTTTTAGAACAAAGAAAAAAAAAATCTAGAGATAGACAGTAGGCCCTGGAACTTAGGAGGTGCAGAAGAGAGATTCCTTGTGAACCAGATGGGAAAAGTGTTCCCATAGTACAAGACCCAAATTCAAAATGCATGTACCATAGAAATAATATGCAGTCCCTTTGGTATCCAGATATTCATGGGAGATTGGTCTAGGACCTAATGAAGATAACAAAATATGCAGATGCTTAAGTCTAAACATGAAATGGGCATAATTAGTATTTGTATGTAGTACCTATGCATATTTCCCATGTACTCTGAATCATTTCTAGATTACTTATAATACCTAATACATTGTAAGTACTATGTAAATAGGTGTCATACTGTATTGCTTAGGGTAAAATGACAAGGAAAAAAGTGTATACATGTTTGGTTTAAATATAATTTTTTTCTTGAATATTTTTAAGCCATGGTTGGTTGAATCCATGGACATAAAACCCATAGATAAAGAGGACCAGACAGACTACAACAGATAGTGATGAGTAAATAATAAAGATATATGACAGCATCAAGAAGAATTAGCAGTAGCAAAAGTATTCATTAGATAAGTTTGCTATTCACCAAGCAGTATGGTAAGTACTTTACATGCATTATCTTATTTATTGTTCACACTCCTGAGGGCAGTAGGTCATCTCTCCAAATGAAAAAAGAAGAATTGTTCAACTTTACCCAGTGAGTAGCTAAACCAGAATTCAAACTAGCCTGACTCCATCAAAGCCAACTGTATAACATCTCAGCTACCTAAGAATTATTCAGGCATTTATGTGCTCATCATTAATACCCTTATTTTTATGGAAAAGCTTGTGCTGAGTTCTAAATTATGGTCTTTAAAAGCTTTTAGTTTAAAACACAAACCACACTCTTCCATTACAGCAACATACAAAGAAAATGAGAGAAAAGTCAGCTTAAGGGCCTAAAGTTGCCAATTCACCATACATACTTCCCACTAGCTATGACATTTGCTAGCTCAAAAAGTTTTAATGGCTTTCCATTGGCCACCAAAAAAAGGGTCAGAAGTTCTTGGTTTCACATTTTCACATTAAAAGTCTACCACAATTAATCTTTCGTTAATTAATGTTATTAATAAATCTTAATACAAACATTCTGGTCTATTACTAGAATGCCACCTCATATACCCACAAGACACTATGTGTATTCCTGCCTTGGGGCCTTTCCTACCAACTGAAGGTTTTTCCCAGCCCTCTAAGCCTGCCCAAATCCTCCCCTCTTTCTGTACTTGGCTTTAGGTCCTAGATCACAGCAGACTACACATGCTGCATGGTGGTTTCACTCTTCTTTATCCTGTAGTCGCCTAAACAGCTATGCATTTGTGCCTTGAAGTCTCAGATATAACCTTGTCTCACAATTTTCTGCAACTGTCACATGTAACAGACAGGGTGCCTAAGACACTATCAGGACTTGAGGGTATGTGCTGAAAGTTTTTAGAATAACCCAACACTAAAAATGAAACACACACTTAGAATATATTAAGAGCCCACTACAGTTTTTATACTGAAAGATACTAATGGGAGGGACTGTTTTGCTTTCCTAGTAAGCAGGATTACAGAAAAAAACTTAATCAAGTAGGTACACAGACAAAGCTTGGGACTTTTCTCCTGTTTCTGAACAAATATGGAAAAAAAGTCCCTTCAGTTTCAATCAACTGCTATACAAATTTGCATTTGAAGACACATAATTAGGCATAATGGCACCAAATTTTTAGAGGGAAAAAAACTAGGAACTAAATTTATCATATGCTATAGCCAAGTGCTTTTAACATACAGTACTTATGACTCTTAAACATATAACTCTGTAACTCCATTAAAAATTATAAACCTCACTATATACACCAGAAACTTTGAATTTAATAACCCAACTTAGTGAAATCATAACTGCTCTAAGAATAAACTTTTCTTTTCTAGTATGAAGTTGAAATTCCATTACAAATTTCTCACAGGATTATGAGTTGAGTATTATATGATATAAAGGCAGCCTAAGGGGTTTTGCTAAGAGTGTTTATGTACAAAAATATATTAAAATCAGAAAGATATATTCCATTTAAAATGAATGCACTCAGTAGTGGGATAAAGCTGTTTATTCAGCAAGCCAATAAATAGAATCCACACATTAACATTCTCTAAGAACTTTTGGTTTTTAAAACTTTTAAGTCCAAGCCTGTAAGTATCTCAAATCCATAAGGAATCCACACAAGGAAGCAGGCCACCTCCATCCCATCTACCTTCCCATCCCACCATATTATCTTTCCTTAGAATTCTTACATCTTTATTTCCTGTTAACCTATCAACTCAAAAACATCAGCTTTCTTACTTAGACTCCCAGAAAAATAGCCTTCTTTAACAAGCTACCTGGTCTTCCTCCTGCAGAAAATGTAAAAACTGAACTATTTTGAAGATCAACTTTCAAGGTGATAGCAAGAGAAGCTCTGCGACTTGCTCCCCAAGTCCAAAATCATTTTAAAACAGAACCAAAATCAAACCATTTAATGCTTCTGGAAACGGTCCTAAGAGCAAACAGCAAGTGAAATAAACATCATCTATTCAAGAAAATCTACAGAAATTTGGTAAGAAAGCCAAGTTTGTGATATTGAATGCTCTGTCCTCCTAACAAACTCAAAGGGGCAGAGACTGCAGTCCAGACTGCCACTGCCAAGAACACAGGACTTCTGGGCCCCACCACACAGTTGTAGGGGCTTTCTCCCAGGGAAGAGAACATCAGCATTTCTCATCCTGCTCCCCCTGCCTCTTCCCTTACTACTTGTTACTAAGGCTAAGTTCTAGGCAAGTGTAGTAAACAAGGGGGCTCCCTTCTTCAACTCACCCCTGATTCGTGCAGTGGAGGGGTCTACCCCTGGGCACAACTTATCAAGAGAAAACTGGAGTCCTGATTGTCCTTGCCTTGGCTCATGATGGGAAAGACAAGCCTGGAGGACCTTGCGCTGCTCTTCCTCAACCTAGTATTCCACTCCTAGAGTGGTGGTGTCATCCAGAGGGAAGCCTGCCATTCCCCTACCCCTGTATCTCCAGAGATTTGGCTTAGATATCTTGCTGAGGGGGAAAGAATAGAGGAAGAGAAAGTATCTCTAAATCTCTTCCCAAAAGAGCTAAGTTCACTTACAACACACCATGAAGAAGCTCAAATCTAAATGTTTGATCAAGAACAATAGAGGTTGTGGTTAAAAGGCTAGTGGGAGATTCACGGATTTAAAAAAGATATATTCTGGACAGTAGGCTGCAGTAGGTTTGCAGGAGAGAACCAGGAAATAAGACAGTCGGAGGAACCTTCCCAGAGTCAAAACAAAAATATCAAACACTGACCTCCGAAACTATTCCTGAAGGAGCTATGATTTGATTGGATTAATTTAATTTGTAGGACATTTTATGCCCAAAAGTCACAACATCAGAGATATAACAAGGAAGTATGCTTGCTAAAATAATATAGGCAGTCGCTGGAAAATAAACGAATAACAAACCCTAGGGGAGGAAAGACCAGTGCGCAGGACTGCTACAATACATTATCTAAAATGTCTGGTTTCCAACAAAAACTTAAGAGATATTCAAAGAAATGGAAAAGTCTGACCAATACAGCAGGAAAAAAATGCTACAATACATTATCTAAAATGTCTGGTTTCCAACAAAAACTTAAGAGATATTCAAAGAAATGGAAAAGTCTGACCAATACAGCAGGAAAAAAATGCTACATTATCTAAAATGTCTGGTTTCCAACAAAAACTTAAGAGATATTCAAAGAAATGGAAAAGTCTGACCAATACAGCAGGAAAAAAAAGAGCTAAGTTCACTTACATCTGTTTGTGTTACATCGCAGAAACACAAACTACCTGTCAGAGTGATCAGATGTTGGATTTGATAGAAAGACCTCAAAATCGTCATCATAAATGTATTCACAGAAAAATAAAGGCATGATTAAAGAATTAAAGGAAGTTGTTATAGCAATGTCACACAGTACATAAAGAGTATCAATAAAAAAATGGGAATTATAAAAAAAGAAACAAATAGAGGCTTGGTGCCTATAACACAGTAGCACGTGCACCAACACTGGTAGGTTCGAACCTGGCCCAGGCCAGCTAAACAACAATGACAACTGCAGCAAGAAACCCTGAAGTCCCAGCTACTTGGGAGGCTGAGGCAAGAGAGTCGCTTAAGCCCAAGAGTTTGCAGTTACTGTGAGCTGCGATGCCACAGCATTCTAGTGAGGGTGACATAGTAAGACTGTAAAAATGAGTGGTGCCTGTGGCTCAGTGAGTAGGGCGCCGGATCCATATACCAAGGGTGGCGGGTTCAAACCCAGTCCTGGCTGACCTGCAACAAAAAAATAGCTGGGCCTCGTGGCAGGCGCCTGTAGTCCCAGTTACTCGGAAGGCTGAGACAAGAGAATCGCCTAAGCCCAGGAGCTGGAGGTTGCTGTGAGCCATGAAGTCATAGCACTTGACCAAGGGCGACAAAGTGAGACACTGTCTCTAAAACAAACAAACGAAAAAAAGAAACAAATGGAAATTCCAGAGTTGAGATGTGCAGTTACTGAAATTTTAAAAATCATTGAGAGGGTTTCCAACAGTAGATTTGAACTGGTAGAATAAAGAATTAGAGAATTTGAGAAAGACTAACAAAGGTCATACAAGCCAAGAATAAAGAGAAAAAAAAATGAAGAAAAACTAACTGAACTTTACAGAAATGCGTACAACAGCAAATATAAAGCAGGAGAGCCCTGAGAGGAGAGAGAAGGGAGCAGAAAATAATATTGCAAAAAATAAGCGGCAGCCAGTAGGCTCTGAAGCACAAAGACCACAGAATATATGCTTCCATTCAAATGAAAATCCAGAATAGAGAACTTAATAGATACAGAAAAGTACATTAATAGTTGTTTAAGATTGGGGGTAGGTAAGATAAGACATTAGGAGAATCACAACTAAAGGTTGTAGGTTTCCCTTTTCTTTTCCTTTTTTTCTTCTTTCCCCTCTGTGTTCTAAAATTAACTGTGGTCATGGCTATACATATATGTGAATATACTAAAAACCATTGAATTATAAGCTTTAAATACTATGTAGGTAAGTTGTATGGAATATGAATTATATTTCAATAAGGTTGTTTAAAAGAAAACCAACAACCTAGCTATCCAGAAATAAATTTTCTTATTGCTTTGATATGTAAATGTTATTAGAATTATGTGATTAAACAATCAACAAAACTATAAATGACACAGCTCCATTAAAACAAATTATAACCCCTTTCACAGTTATGGAAAACTAGCATTTACTGAATGGCTACCATATCAGATGTTGACTATATAAAGCACTTTATACTGATCTGTTCATTTAATATTTCCAATAATCCCCAAACTAGGTATTAGCACACAGTACATAAGGAAACAAGTCGTACAAATCTCATACCTAGTAAATGCTAGATCCAAAACTGGAAACTGTATTAATCTACTAAGGCTTCCATGACAGAATGCCACATTCTGGGTGACTCTAGGGCAGAAGTTCTAAACTATCCTAATGCCACAACCCTTTGATACAGTTCCTCATGTTGTGGTGACCCCCAACCATAAAATTATTTTCATTGCTACTTCATAACTATAATTTTGCCACTGTTATGAATTTTAATGTAAATATCTGATATGCAGAATGTATTTTCATTGTTGTAAAGGGGTCAAGATCCATAGGTTGAGAACCGTTGCCCTAGAGGCTAGAAGTCTCTAGATAAGATAAGACTTATCTTAGATAAAGGTGCAGCTGCGTTGGTTTTTGGCGAGGCCTCTTCCCTTAGCTTGCATCTATCTTACACTCTTTTTTCTGTACACAGTCCTGGTATTTCTTCCTCTTTGCATAAGGATACTAGTTTTACTGGATAATGGCGCTACCCTTATTATAAACTAATACAACCTTATATTGAGGGTTGGGGTTTCAACATACGAACTTTGGACAGATACACAATTCAGTCCATGACAGAACTCAAATGTAACTCCACAGTCTGATCTGCAGCCTCAGACACTAATTTGATTACCATTCCCTGTATTCTGCTGGAATACATGCTATAAGCCTAGCCTGAAGGTATCTGAGGTTCACAGTTTCACATATATTACTGTACTTGATCCTTGCAATACCATGGTAAGGCATGGGTTTCATATCATTTCCTCATTTCTTACAGTTATGGAAACAGGGTCAGGAAGAACTAAAAGGCTGCTGAAGAATAACCTTTCATTTAAAAATTGCATGAAGATAATATGCCTGTAAACGAGGGCATAAAACAAGATTGAAGAAAGTGGTCCAGTAGTGGATCTAAGTCAAGACAGTAATAATGACCTAAACCCAAATGACAGGTGTGTGGCAAGCCAAGAGAAAAACTTCACCTTGGGGCAGGTGCTAACAGCTTCAGGGAGGAAATCTCCAAGAAATAAGAGGAATAAATAAGACAGAAGAAACGGAAAGAGAGGGGTATCTTGAAAATTCAGTTAAAGCAATCTGGTATGAAAATAAAAAAGAGTCTCGGCGCCTTAGCTCAAGTAGCTAAGGCGCCAGCCACATACACCAGAGCTGGTGGGTTCGAATCCAGCCCGGGCCTGCCAAACAACAATGACAACTACAACCAAAAAATAGCCAGGCATTGTGGCAGGCAGCTGTAGTCCCAGCTACTTGGGAGGCGGAGGCAAGAGAATCACTTAAGCCCAGGAGTTGGACGTGGCTGTGAGCTGTGATGCCATAGCACTCTGCCCAGGCCAACAGCTTTAAGCTCTGTCTCAAAAAAAAAAAAAAAAAAAAAGAACTCAAATTTGACTCAAGGAACATATATAGCTTTTGATGGCATCAAAGTTGAGTAATTGGAATATGGAGAAGGAGGTATAATACTGTATATTAGGCAGATCTGTATTAAACAATATTTACAGATATAATAGTGTAAAAAAACACAGACCAAGAAGACTTAACTATGAACAGAATATAAAAGTTACCAATTATTAAATATATCAAAAAACCCCCAAAATATATAAAAATGAGAATGTAGTTCAATGAATTAAAAATAGCAATAGAATTACACTGAGAGCACCTCAATTTATAAGAAAAACTCTAATGTTCTTGCTCTTTTTCTTTATAGATATCTGGATCAGGTCTACCTGATAAAAAGTCTACTACTCATCACATAGAGGTTCTGTACTTGAGGAGCATCTTGAAGCAAAAAATGTGAGTTTTCTTTTGAATTCAAAGCTGAGACAAGTATTTTGTGACCAGAGGGTACAATACAGTATTTATTATCCTTAGCACATTATGTATATAGTTTTACTTCCCCTTTTCAAACTCTGGTAGCACTTTTTGTCTCTCTTTTTAGCGAGATGAGTAACAAGTGCTTCTTCCAAATTGGTGGATTATATTGTGGATACAAGACAATCCAGAGATATCTCTCTTTGCTAGGAAGAATGCCTATATTTAGGCGGATGTTCATTCAGCTGGAGTGTTGCAGATGGAGAAGAGAATTTCCCAGTTTGTGGCGGGTAATGTGAACAATAACTAAATCTTTGTGATTGCAGGTTGTCATAATTTTAGATTTGCAGATTAATTGCAGTGGGCTGAGTAAGAAAAAATAATTAGAGAATTTTCACATGCATTATTTCATTGAATCTTCACAGAGATTTTGGTGTCCTATTTGTGAGTTAAAAAAATAAGAAAGTATTTAACATATACATACTTTGATTTTTAACTATATGTCTTCTTTTTATTAAATGCTATGATCAGTTACAGTGTTTCATTATTAATACATCCTTATACAATTGTTAGGTTACCTGTCCTTAATTTCATTGTTCAATGAGTGTTAAAAAGATCAGTTTACAATAATATTCCATATTTTGTGAGTAGAGAATACAGAATAGATATTGACATGGTACCTAGAGCTGAAAATGCCTTTTTTGTAATAGCCAAACTTAAAGGATTCTCTAGAGCAAAGTGAAGATATTATATTCATATTTTATAATATCTGTCTAAATTTTGCAATTCTACCTTTCCTTTCTGTATGCATAACACATTTTAGAATACATTAATACTCTTCCAATAACATATTTATTTTATATATATATACACACACACACATACATACACATATATATCCACACATATTTACATGAAATTTTTGTCCCTTTGTTTCCTTTTTTGTAGTTAGCAATTGTTATGATAATCTGTTCTTTTTAAATAGTATAGACACAAAAGGATAAATTATAAAATCTGACTCATAGATATTAGATAGCTTGCTTGGAATTAAACTTTGCAGATAGATCTAAGGTTACAGGTGATGGCGAGAGACAGGCAAACCATGGAAGAGCCTAAGAACCCCAATCCATTCTTAGATCTTCTTTCTTGTGTTAAGATTTACACTGGTCCAACTTAACATGTAAGTTTCTATATGATATCACCCGAGGGTCACTTTCACCAAGAGAGCTAGTTAGAGTATTTCATCATTCAGGGCCCAACTAGTAAAGAAAACCATAGGGAATATTTAATGTAAATAATAATTATAACATGTAGTTAGAGTAATGAGGTATCCACAGGCACAAAGTAAAAAGAAATAAAAATATTAAAATAACAAAGTTAAGAAGCTATCCGTGACACTAAGCTGAGATAAGCTATCTGAGGAAGAACCCACATTGCCCAGAATTGAGATCTCAGCTTTGTGGGAGAGGGCACAGCTCCATTCTTACTATGGACATTTCCACGTCTTCTGAAATATTATTTTGTCTGTGGACAAATGGAGATGTTCAGTGAGATTGCTCACTGAATAATAGAGATGTTCCATAATTTGATGCCCTCAGAACCTGCTGGGAATACTGCCTCAGGCCCTGCCAGAAATTCACCATCTGAGGTACTGGCTAAAGCTGTTTGCTGTGTGATTTTGTTGGTCAACGTACACTGCAGGGCGCTGGGGAGTTGGGGGGCTGCTAGCTGCATGGCCTTACAGGTGGTGGACCCTGGGAAAGGGTCACTCTTCTAATCTTCTCTACAGAAGAGGTGTCAAGAAAGCTGCAGGCCGCCAGATATTGGTGCCTGCCATGCGCTGAGAAAGTTAAGCGATGGAGAAACTGGGAACAATCACTACAGGGAACCTACAAAACAAACATATCTGAAATGGGAAACAAAACTCTTTCCCGCCACCGCAGTGCCCTCTAGTGACAAACTATCTGCTGGGGCACTGAAGGAACAAATGTGTATTTAAAAGGACCTGAATCCATTTTCAGAGTTGTGTAAAAAGATTTGTTTATAGCTGAGAGCCAGTTAATTTATTCAATTTATTTTAGTTTATTATTATTATTTTTTAAATTTCAGATTAATATGAGGGTACTAACGTAGGTTACAACATATGCATTGTTGGGTAAGGTCCCTATTGTAGTTCTGTCCTGCACCCAGGAGGAGTGCCATCTACCCTTACATTGTATCCATTCGGTGGGAGCACTCCAATCCCCCACCTTCTTCCCCTCTACCCCGTTGGGTTTTTCTCTTACATGGGCATGTGTTAATTCATCAACTGGCTTCATATTAGTATCGAGAGGCAGTGAATTTATAATCATGAAATGCTGTTTATTATTCTAATAATTGCATACGTAACTCCAGCATTTTTCAGAGTACCGTATCCCATATTTCCAAAAATTTCAGATATATTTGTCAAAAGCAACACAGACAGACTGGTTATACCCTGCTATAAACATTCCATAGAAGAAAATATTCTGTTAATAAATGCTGTTAAGAAGATTTGATTTGGGTATTTAAAAGGCGATTGGACTTAACCATTTCTGTTCATGTGTCTTTAGGAAAGGAAATGAATTACAGAACATTGCTAGTCCTTTCATTCCCTAATGATTATTGACCATAATGTTTGAGTAATACCAAAAGACAGTTTTGGTTTAGAATATAATCAAGGATTTTATTATCAGAATTTAGGAATTTAGGAGAAAGGACTAAATAAAATACTTATGGAAGAGAGACAAAATAAATATTATTTCAGAAGATGTGGAAATGTGCATGGTAAGAAATTTCAGAAACAATAACTTTAACTTAGTCCAGATTTCCTGTAATCAATACTTTACACATTTACTTATATAGTTTTTAAAGCATTGTTTTCTATTCATCAAGGTACAGCCTCTCTGTCATATTAACTGCATTTGACCAAATGTTCCCTGAAATTTAAATGATTACCGTCTTACAAATTAACATCTTCTGTTACTAACATATTTTACACTGTCACCATTCAGTATATACTACATTTTGTAACAAATAGTTATAGGTAATCATTAAAAATAGTCCTTCTTAGTATTGTGACATTTAAGAACCCACGATCATTTATTTTACATTCAGAAATATTGAAAGATAAGTTTCAGGGTCATAAAGACCCAAGGTATCATAAAATAAAATTGTCTTTCAAAATTTTACCAATTGATGGTGCAGGTCTTTCTTGTCAGACATCTTCCCGAACTGAATAACTAAAAAGTGTTTCCTGAGGAAATGACAATCTATCTTGTAACAAAAATCAGGGAATATACAAATTCATTTTTGTTTGCTTTTATTTTGCAGAGAATTATCCTAGGAACATCAGCATTTCCTTAGAAAATCTCAAACATGTATAAATTTTTCTAAATAAAGCCTAACATTTGAAATCTCACTTGGTTTCTTTTCTTTGGATTTTTAAAACTTAAATATAGTCATTGTAGGGATAATAACTAAAGTAATAAAATCCTGGCGGCGATGAAGAAGGGAAAAGACAAAATAAGCATGACTTGTAAGTTCAGGTGTTATGTTCTATTGTGTGAAATTAGCAATCAAAATTGTAATTGTTGAATTGGTGAAAATGCCATGTGTAATTAGTCAAGACCAATTGCACGAAAGGTCTCCAAGAGAAACATGTATTGGTTCTCAGAAGTTTAGCATCTAGTTGACATGCGCATAGTTCTGAGTGACATTAGGAGTCACTCATTGGAGGCCACCAGTACCCAGAAATCAACAGCTTCTCATCTTGGTCACAATAGCACGGCTTACAAATAACAATCTAAGGAAATGGATTTTCCTTGAACATTTATAAGGGCATTACTCAGGTGAGGCCCGATATAGAATGGAAATTTCAGAGATCACAAACACTGCAATAATTTTGAATTGCACAGCTGCATTTCTCTCATTTAGGTCAATTTCTGCCACCAAGCAAATCGCCACTTTAGGATGTTAAATGGTGCTTAGCAGCCTGACAAAGTTAATTAGCTTCCAAAGTATTTAACTTATTCTTAGTGAGTGACTTACTGAAAGAATCTTGCTGATTATGGAGTACAGCACAAATATATTACTATTATGAATAAAACTAATTATGTAATAATTATCTCATGATTTGACATTAGCTTGTATGTTCTAAAGACATAACACACTAAATTAATTCTTCCTGAGCAGCGTGCTGCCATTTAGTGCCTAGGAAGAGGTAATTTACTGACTAATGTCGAATGCCTTAAGATTTCTGTAACACGTGGGGATAAACACTTTGTCACTAGAATATTTTTCTCATTATGATTTATTAAGGAATTATGCCTAGTATTATCAGTTGAGATACTTGATTATAGCTCTATACTTTAGAATATCACTCCAATTATTTTTCTATTTTATGTGAAAATTGTACCTCTTTCTTACATTGTTCTATATTTCATATTGGTTTGAATATTTACATTTATTTATTTATTTATTTTGAATTTTTAAATTTTTATTTAACTTTTAATTAAAATCATAACTGTATACATTTATAGGGTACAATGTGATGATTTGATATACAGTGTGGAATGCTTAAATCAAACTGATTAACATAACCATCGCCTCACTTACTTATTTTTTGCGGTAAGACATTTACAATTTACTCTTAGTTATTTTGAATTATACTCTTACATCACATGCATTAGTGAATATTTAAGTTTTAACCTAAGCTGTCAAATGCATTTTCCTCCTCGAGTTATCTCTATTATTATCAAGTACAGGAAAAATAAAAACCATCTGAATTCCTGCCTGTTGTATTTGTTTTGCCTGTTGTTTGATTTTCATCTGTATTTTTAAAAATCGGGAACTTTAGAAAAGTGAACTATTCTGTGCATACTGTATCTTTTCCTCCTTCTGTCCTATGATTTCCTTAAGTTACATTTAAAACTGAAACAATAGTGTAGAAAGCACAATTTTGCTATTTTAGTATCACAATATATAATCTATTTTGTTCTAGTGTAGGAGATTCATATTTGCTAACTGTAAGAAATTTCTTGTGTTATAAAACTATAAGAAATAGTCTGCTCTTACATATCAGTCAGCATTAAAGTTGCATCCTCCTGACTTTCTCCAAAATGCTGAACTATACTCCAAATTCTGAATTGTACCTGACCGTAGTTTTGGTCAATAGTTCAAGGACTTTCTACTGAGTAGATCTGAACCTTTTCTTTGTACAGGATGCTTCACATGTATGTTTCTTCTTTGTTCGGTGTAGAAAATTCTCCTGCTTTGAGACCTTAAAAAGCCATAGTAGATTAGTTTCTTTTTCTTCAAATTCTGTTTTTGTTTTTTGCTTTTTATTTTTTTAATATTGATTAAACCCACAATGTCTGGTGCAAATCTTTGTTTTGGTTCATTATTTTTTATGTAAAAGTAGTTTTAACAAAGTGCACACTACTTTGGTTATTTTATAGAATACAAAGGATATAGATAGCAATTACTATGCAAAAAGAGACACTGTTTTTGAGAAACTCACTGTCAAACAGTGACAGCAGATACTTAACAAATAGCTACAAAACAAAAGTGTTGACAAAGATGTGATCAACTTAGGGAAATAATAACATTTATTGAATCGTACATGATCTTTCTGTTCTTACAGCATCATCAGTATAAGACTCCAAACTGTACTTAAGTTTTTCAAATTTTCAGAATAATTTCTGACTTGTAATTATCAAATTAATGGATGGGCCTGACTCTAAACACATAGTATTATTATTCTTCCCTTATTTCAAACAAAATGCTCATCTAAATGTTTTTACAAATTGCTATTGAATGCAAACATCCCTGATCAAATCATCTCTGAATCTGCTCTCATATTTAACAGTTAATTTTAGTTATATTTTTTTCAACTAACTTCATGTTACTAGTAAAGGGTCATGTTCTAACCTTACTCTGTTGCATCAGAAACTCTAGAATAAGGGAATCAATTACAGAATATGGTAGACATGTTTCCTTTCTTTTTCTTTCTTTCATATTTATTTAATAAATAATTTCTTCCTTTCTTCTTGAAATATTGCTTTCTACTATGTGTTATTCCCTCATTTACTCTGTAGTTCTAGAAAAATCTCTTGTATTTTATGATGGTCCCACTAGCTGCAAGTTCTTGAATGTAAGAAAAGTAATCAGCATATTTATGCAATTTTTAAAACTTAATTCTCCGTAAGTCTTAGGCAGCAGAAATATTAAAATACGTACTTCAATGTTTTGGCAGCATAAAATTAGAGTCAGTGTTCAATGAGAAAAAAATTACACAAACATTCAGAGAATTAATACTGAAGGGAGACAAAGAAATTCCTAGAAGAATTTGAGCCTATTATCAAAAATATTACTGAGTTCAGTTCTATTGCTACACTTTCTACTGTTTCATTTAATTGATATATTTTTCATTCAGCCACTTATACATACACCAATTCAAGTAAGGCGATCAGTTCAACCACCTGCAATTTAAAGAGTGATGAACAGTGTAGAGACATAAAACACTGAAAGGATAGATTTTTAAAGGGCTAAGTTTTGGAGACTAATATTAAAATACAATACACTCTCATCTACATTCAACACAGCACTTTTTGTCACCTTCTGGTGTAATAATAGACAAATTTTGCTGCTTTAAAATTTTAATGACTTAGCACACTGAGGTCAACTCAAGCCCATGATATTTAATTCAATATTTAAATTATAGTCAAAAGAATTCAGATCAATATCCTCAAAGCAATTCCAGGAACATGATCAAGAAATACACAATCAAAGATATGTTTCTTTTTTATCATTGTATGCCTGTTCTAACAAAATATCAGTTTACATTAGTATACATATGAAAGCAGAAAAAGTCACAAGTGGTATTCCTTATTTGTTGATATATTAAAATTCCTTCATTTAATAAGAGGAAAATAATGGCCATGTGTATTACAGTAAGACTTTCATCCATGTAGTTTGAGTCCTCAAAGAGGCCAATGCCAGGATAGGCAGAATTAGACATAGAAGAGATAAATTGTGAGAAGTACCTGTGAAGGAAAGTAGGAGTGGGCAGAGGAGGCTGGAAGAGACTTTAGACCATTTTAATACAGGTTTGACTACTGTACAAGGAAGAGAGGAGGCAGAGAGAGTGGACAGAAAGTTTCTCAGTGCGTTGTTACAAGAAATATTCAGCAAACCCAGTGGGGAATCCTTGAGCCATAGTCATTGCATGTTGCAGAAATGTCCTGCATCTGTATCTGTGATGCATTCAGTCACTGGCTGTGAGCCGCCCTTGGGCCACATGGACTAGGGCAAACGCATTGCTGGTTTCAGAGAGCAGCAGCTGGGACCAACTGTCAACTTATGCTACTGGAGCAGGAGATCTGAGAAATGTATTTTATGCCTGTCACAGTCCATAACTCATGTCACCAGGTCTATTACTCCACACAGATTTGGATCGCAGTTCCTCCATGATTCCTGCAAGCCTCTCTCTCTGAAAGAAAACTCAGAGGAGAGATAAGTGGGAAGAACTATAGAGTTGCCCCCCTGTCACTCTGCTTAATCTCATCATTTCAGGTAGTACTCATCCTCTCCCTCCTCCATCTTCATTTTAAAATACTGACACTGTCTCCTGTGATTTAATCAATGGCATGGCTCGGTGCCCTTAGTACAGTGGTTATGGAGTCAGCCACATAAAATGAGGGTGACTAGTTCGAATCCGGGACTGCTAAACAACAATGATAACTGCAACAAAAAATAGCTGGGCATTTTGGAGGGCACCTGTAGTCTCAGTTACTTGGGAGGCTTAGGCAAGAGTCTTAAACCAAAGACTTTGAGGTTGCTCTGATCTCTTACACCCTGGCATTCTACCAAGGGCAACATACTGAGACTCTGTCTGAAAAAAACAAACAAAAAAAGCAATGGCACAACTCAAACCTTCATACCTACATCATTTAACCTTTCTTTATTATTCTCCTCTTAATCTGGCATTGGTGCACTGTCCAGTCACCATTTTAATCCAGGAAATGTGTACCAGGAATTGTTAGTACCCCAAATGATCACCTGAGTTCCACATGTACTTCTGCTCAAGGATTTAAAAGGAAATATCTCTTCTCCTGCAGATCAGGGTCATTTATACCTGTCAGTATAGTGACTCTTCATCTCTGAGCCCTTCAATATAGGGAGTCTGACGTGCTTCAGCAACCCTACAAGTTGAAGTTCAAAGATAACTTTGCTAATCTTCTGACAAGTGAGTTCCCCCATTGGGGACTAAGAGTTCCAAATCCACAGAGGCTTGAGCTGCAGGGACAAAAACCTCCAACAATCCCAATGGGTCCATAGGAAGAATAGCAAGAAAAATCACTCTTCTCATGTGAGTCTTCTCCTGGACTCACATATGAAGTTACTGATTTAAATATGGCACCTGAGATTTTGAGATCATTGCCCTTGAGATGAAACTTCAGGTATGTTCTTACCTGCAGCATTCTATGAAGCTGCCTATTTCTGATTCCACTAATAGATAATAAGACCATAAGGCTCACTCCCTCACTATCTGTGTTGTGAGGTTGGAAATTCACAAACCACAGTAGTAAAATTGGCCTAGAGTATGTGAATATGGTGGAATGAGCATAATGGATACAAAAATAAGAAGCCACAATGGCTCAGTGCCCACAATGACTTCTCATTTGTGTGTTCATTGTGTCCATTCCATAGTAGCTAATAATAACCAAGTAGTTAATATCAACTCTCCAACTCATTTACATACTTGATTATCATTTGCTTACTTGAGGATGAATACTTTCTGGTGGGTGTTAATACAATAAACTTAACACTTTATTATTACTGATGTGCATCTGTCCCTGTTCTTCAGGTCACCAAGATCTTTATTCGGATCTTCAAACCTTTTTCCTTGCAAGATCCTGACCTAAAGTTTAATACTCGGGTACTAAAGATATTCTCACCTTGGCCACTTTCATCTTTTTTTTAATAATGTGAATTACCAATAGAACTACTCATAGTAACTCTCATTTAAAATATTTTCTCCCCCTGCTTTCTTTCAAGAAAAGGCCAAATATAGCTATGATAAATTCACTGACTATTTCTCAAATCATAGTCAAACATAATCTAAGCTTAAGCACTTTTTTCCTCCTTCAGCTAATTATACAGCTCCCCTCACCCAAGTATCATTAGCTAGAGATGTGAACTGAAGCAGGGATATATGGGCAGTTGTGATGGATGATCACTTTATTGGGCTATATGCTCCTGAAACTTACCTGTTCCTGGGTTCAATGCTAGATTAGCCATTTTTATCTTATGATGGCCTGCTTCTGGCCTCATCCCAGTTCATAACTGCATGGATAGACAGAAGCCAACTCAAAACAGGCAGCTTGAGAAACAAAGACACTTGATGTTCCAATCAAAAGAGCTCAACATCATGCCAAAGATGTTTTAACTAGAAGTGTAATAGTTTGCTGTGGATGGCATGGCCTTTCTCCAGAATGCAAAAGAATTGCATTTGAATTCTACCTCGAGGACTTAAAAAGGCCTCTATATTGTATCTTTTCTCAACACTGAAATCTCCAACACCATAAGAGATGACAGAATCTCTGCTTATATGGTGGAGTTTCTTGTGGCGAGGTTAATCTACTATAACCTTTTTCCTAACCTTAGCCTAGACTATTTTACATGGGATATGGGCCAGATCATCCATTCCTAAGTATGGGATGTGTGGCTTCTAAAATTCAAACTCAGAGATTTCTGCAAGGTGTTATGTGCTATTCTTTATGACAAAGATTTGAGATTTAGCTCTTATTGTTTGTTTGTTCATTTATTTATTTTTACTTGGAGGGTTAATGCTGGCACACTCTCCATCAATGAATACATAAAATCTTTACTGAAAGTTAGGTTCATAAATCTTTATAGATGATATATCCTGCTGTCTAAATAGCTTGTGTCTAAGTGTACTGACTACCTTGTCCTTACACTGTCCAATCAGCATAATGTCATCAAAGCAATGGATCAGAATCATGTTCTATAGGATGCCAGGAGGCACAGATGCCTTTGAACCACACAATGCAGAGAGTGGAAATTTTGTTTTGTTTTGTTTTCAGACAGAGTTTCATTCTGTTGCCCTGGGTAGAGTGCCATGTTGTCATAGCTCATAGCAACCTCTAACTCTTGGCCTTGAGCAATCCTTTTGCCTCAGCCTTCCAAGTACCAGGGACTATAGACATGCACCACTACACCCAGCTAGTTTGAATGCTTTTAGCAGAGATGAGGAGGATCTCATTCTTTCTCAGGCTGGTTTTAAACTCCTGAGCTCAAGCAATCCTCCCTCCTCGGCCTCTCAGAGGGCTAAGTATTACAGGCATGAGACACTGAACCCAACTGAGATGGAAATGTCAACGTAGAACAAAGGCAAAACTGTAAATTAATATTGTCAACTGTCTCACATGACTACACACTGTATTTTATTTATTTTATTATTGAAATGGAAAAGAATACCTTCACCAATCAGTGACTGCACATCTTGTAGATAAGTCCTTATTAATCTGCTTTAGCAGAGATAAAATATCCAACCCTACTGCTATGATCAGGATACTATTTATGGTATCCTATAATCATTTTCTAGGTTCTGGCCAGTTTTTAAGAGAATGAGGGTAATTAAATAGAGATATAATAGGGACCATAGCCCCCTGCATCCTTTAGGTAGCAGCTTTCATGATGTTGCCTGTCATTTTTATCTCTCTTGATAAAAGGGATATCATCCTGACTAGCCCCCTAGCCTGTGTCATGGTAACCACTATGTTCTAGCTTCTGCCAGTTAAGTGTTATCCCTTTGGCCTCTTTTTCTTTTGGGGTGCATCATTCCTTTGGGTCACAAGGACACCAGATCTACTGCAGTCTCTTCTGTTGTCACTGAAGTAGATTCCCTTCTCACCCACACTTTCCTGATGGCCTTTATAACAAGCATGTCCTCTAGGTCCTCTGTTTAACATAACACTCTGGCAAATCTGCTTATCTCTCCTATAATATGCATTTCTACATGCCTCCTTCCCTCAGACTTTAAATTTCTTTGTAATTGTAATTTCTCAGCCATCTTCATTTCACTAGGTAGTGGTCATTTATCTTTTGGTCCTCAATAAGCAATGCTGGCAGTGAGTTTGTCCACTGTTTGGAATCCTTTGCAAGAGTGTTAAATTCAATGTCCAAGAAAATGTTAGGTCAATATGCTCTTACATATCCAGTCTTAAATTCTGGCGCCTTTGATCAAGCATCCTTAAAATCTAACCCCAGGAACATTCTTTTGGCCCTTTCAGAATCTACGATCTAATTCTTGTATTTAATTTCTAGACCTTTTCTTCCCTTGGTAGTACCTAAATATGCTGAGATTTAACACTACTTATTGTATTGGCAACCAAGGAAAGAAAGAGTGGCAATTTCTGAATGTGGCTATTACATCTTTCAATGTGGTAGAAGTATTATATCAAATTAGGGAAGATTTGGACACCTCTATAATCTTGGAACCAACATCATCAGAGGCATCCATACAAACATGCTCTATTCCATTTGTACAGAATTTGAGTTCTCCAAACCCAGGTTGTGATTTTACTACAACATTCTTACTTCGGTTAATCATTTAAATATCCCTGAAACTCTGCAAATCTTATACATCAAATTTACAGTCTGCTGATTAGCTGCATCAGTTTTTTGAGGAAAAGGGCCTGTTGTGAAACCTCAGCAGAATCTCTCCGGAACTCATGCTGAACCTTCACCCACCCTATGTTAACCCTATGCCTCCTGTTGAATCTCTGCAGGGTGCAGGTGCCACCTAGTAGTAATATACTAACTCCACTGTCTGTGTAGGCATCTGTAGTTTCCATATTATTTTTTTAATGCCTGAATCACTTTATTTCAGTGGTACTCTCTTCCACCAGGACATTTTGACATCACTTGTGCTGCTTTATAAGAAGCAGAATGCCAAGATGGAGGAGACCAACAAAAGATTTACTGAGAAAAATTCTTCCAACAGTAAAAATAATAGTCACAGGATACTGGACATGACTTCAGACCATGGTGCATATATTAATCCTGTGGAAGAGAATGGGATAGAAGAAGAATTGTATAGAAAAGCTCTCAGAATATTCTACACTTCTAAGAAACTCTCATCCAGGTTGAGGAAGATTCCTGGGGCCAAAATCTGCTTATCCTGTTGCTCTCAGTTATTAAATTCAAGCCAATTGTTAGGTGTGTAGCCACAGTGCTAACTGGATGTTGGATTCAGAGCACAGTAACTGGGATCTTTTCTCAATTTCATTCTCAATAGGAGGAGATCTGAGTTGCAGATTTTAATTATTACCTGTGGGTGGACATGTGGTATGTAAGGGAAGAGTCACCTCTTGATGTGCTTGCATTGCTGGAAATAGTGATTTAATAAATTTGAAACTAGCTCTTAATTATTTACTATGAGTAAGTCAGGAATTGAATTAAGAAAATGACTGTAGATGATGTGCAAAAGGAATAAGACAAGGGAGAAATGGATCAGAGAAAAGCATGTACACCTACAGTCTATAGGATTGCCAGAGTCCCACCCTGGGGGCAGGGTCCTGTAAGGTCTGTGGAGTGGCTGTGATCAGATGAAGGAAAGAAAAGTTAGAAGCAGTGAGAGATAAAGAGGCCTCACAGAATAGAATTTTCAAAGGTGAGAAACACAGGGATCCAGCACTAGTTTTGGGGGTCCTGTGAATGGCCCTGAGTGTCTGTTCCACTCGGCTTCTATTAAAGGCTATTTGCTCATTTAGCTCAGAGGGGAAGCTGAGGAAGGGAACAAAAGTGTCAGCAGTTTCTCTGAGCAAGCTTGTTTTTATTCTATCTATAATCATTAACTTTACGGGTCTGAACATCCTTCAGAAATCCAAAACCTGAGCCTTGTGTGGGGGCAGTCTCCTGTCTGCTGTTTCAGACACAGATTCCTTGGGGGAAATCAATGCTTACAAGTTCACTATGGGGCAGATGCTATGGCATTAGTTCTTCTCTGAAGAATCAGTGGGGAAGAGGAATTTTCCTCTTATCTCCAACCTAGAGGCATTTACCTATGTTATAAGGGTACACAAGTCATCCTGGCATATTTCAGGGCTTGAGCTGTTCCCTTGATCACTGCCCTGGCCAAATACAAATCCCCAAATGGGTATTTTTTTGACAGTTGACTGATCAGGGACGTCCTAGTTAATGTTTCTTGCCAGGCCTTGCATACAGCTTCATCTGCAGCCATTGTTTCTTCAGAGTGTTGACAGACCCAGCAGGGACATCTCAAGCTGTATCCCCTAAAGGCCAGGCTTCTAGGAAAAGCAGGAAATAGCTCAGATAAGGAATTTAGCTCCTGGTTTAAAATTAAGCTAGCTAAACTGTTTTTATTCCTCCTTGCTCTGCTTATTTCTCTGTTTTCCCCTTTTTCTAGGGAGGTTTTCCCTTGCCAAGAATGACGTCGTTGGTCCCTAACCTGTCTGCACAGAATCAGTACTGAAAAATCTGAACTGTATTATAAAAGTGACAATTTGAAGCCTGGCCCTTTAAGAGGAGAAGACTGTCCTGCCAGAGCTTTACCCCTCCCCTAGGACGACTGGGCTCCCAGGTCTCTGAGCACTGACAGGCCAGGCTCATACAGGTGGGACTGCTCTCTCCAAAGGAATGAATGCAGAGGGTTGGGAAGATTTAAGAGAAAAAGTGAGATGCATTGGAAATAGCACAAGGACTTTAATCTCCATAGGAGAGAAAAAGTCTCTCAGGGAGGTGAGAAGAAAGTGCCCTCCTCCCATTTCTCAGTGGGGCATGGCACCAGATGGCTCACAAAGCTTCCTGGGGGCTTAACTGCTCACCTCAGGATTTGTGGGCATGGTCTAATTGAGGTCAGTCTTGATCTTCTACTCCTGGACTGTGTTCCTGTCCCAAGCTCGGTTTGTGTTAAGATCAAAAAGAATTTACAGTGATAAAAATAAGAAGTAAGTCATTGCAATTCACGTAGTTAATTAAAGAAATAGTCTGGTTAGGAAATGCTAGTCTGCCAAGAACCATGACATAAGGATTTAGCTTCCCCCCCACTTAATATATGTAATAAAAATTAACTTAGCCAGGAGCTAGGGGCTGCCACCAATCCTCACGGTTGGAGGTGGACAGTTCCTTGGCCAGCTTTAAATAATTTTCTACTTGTGACTTCAAATCTTCATTTTTCTCTCATCCTCTCGTCTCTACCAATTACAGGGAAAGAACTGATGATGGAGTTTGGGGCTAGTCCCCACGAGTTACCATATCATTTCATTGTCATCACAGAATATATACTCTCCAAATATGTGGCTATATGAACAGATAATAATTTTTCAAAATATTTTGTGTTTTTGTTTGAACAATGTATTTTCTCCTTGCTCTCTATTCCTTATTTTGAAATTACAGATAACATTAGGTTAAGAAACAATATGATTCCCTGGAAAGGGGAAGTCTTATAGCTTTCCAGGTGAATATAAACTTGATTCATAATTAATCCACCCAGAAAATTCTACCTCAAAACACAATCAACACAATAGAAATCTGAGTCGTTTCACCCGGTGATGCTTGTACAATGTTACCATGTACCTAATACCAGTAAGTACAGCACAATATAATTTCACAAGATGTAGTGCACTTGGGATGAGGTAGCCCAGTACACATAATACTTCTGCTATTTTTTGTCTTTAGAAACTTGGGTGAAATTTATTTCTCCAAACTTCACTTTAATATAAAATATCTCACACAATGATTTGGGGGGGGCGGGGAGAGGAATTTTATGGGATCAAATGCAGAATTTGACAAGTGCTTAGTTTATATACTGTATTGATTGGTGGTGGACTAGCAATATTTGCTACAAATGTAAGCACTATAGTGAAGCTAACTGAATATATTCTTTTTTTTTTTATTGTTGGGGATTCAGTGAGGGTATAAGAAGCCAGGTTACACTGATTGCATTTATTAGGTAAAGTCCCTCTTGTAATTCTGTCTCGCCCCCAAAAGGTGTGTCACACACTGAGACCCTACCCCTCTCCCTCCCTTTCTGTGTTCTTCTTTTCTCCCAGCTCCCTCCCTCCTTCTCTCTCTCTCTGCTCTACCCTTCACCCACCCACCGCCATATACTAGTTCATAATTGTCCTCATCGCAAAATTGAGTACATAGGCTTCATGCTTCTCCATTATTGTGATGTTTTACTAAGAATAATGTGTTCCACTTCCATCCTGATTAATACAAAGGCTATAAAACCTCCATCTTTTTTAATAGGTGAATAGTATTCCATGGTATACATATACTACAGTTTGTTAATGCATTCCTGGGTTGGGGGGGCATTTAGGCTGTTTCCACATTTTGGCAATTATAAATTGAGCTGCGATAGTCTAGTGCAAGGGCCCTAATGGTAAAAGGAAATTTTTCCTTCTGGGTAGATGTTCCATAATTGGATTGCAGGATCAAATGGGAGGTCTAGCTTGCATTCTTTGAGGGCTATCCATACGTCCTTCCAAAAAGTTTTCAGTACCACCAACAGTGTAAAAGTGTTTCCTTCTCTCCACATCCTTGCCAGCATCTCCAGTTTTGAGATTTTGTGATGTGGGCCATTCTCACTGGGGTTAGATAATATTTCAACGTAGTTTTGATTTACATTTCTCTAATAATTAGGGATAGTCTTCATTTTTTTCATATTTGTTAGCCTTTCATCTGTCTTCTTTAGAAAAAGTTCTATTCATGTCTCTTGCCCATTGATATATGGAATTGTTTGCTTTTTTCATTTGGATTAATTGGAATTCTCTATATTAGTTATCAAGCTTTTGTCTGATTCAAAATATACAAATATCCTTTCCCATTGTATAGGCTGTCTATTTTCTTTGGTTGTTGTCTCCTACCTGTACAGAAGCTTTTCAGTTTAATTAACTGCCATTTGTTTATTTTTATTATTGTTGCAATTGCCATGGCAGTCTTCTTCATAAAGTCTTTCCTCAGGCTGATATCTTCCAGTGTTTTTTCTATGCTTTCTTACAGGATTTTTATCATTTCATGCCTTAAATTTAAGTTCTTTATCCATGTCGAATCAATTTTTGTGAGTGGAGAAAGGTGCGGGTCCAGTTTCAGTCTTTTACCTCTGGATATCTGGTTCTCCCAGCACCATTTATTTAACAGGGAGTCTTTCCCCCTGTGTATGTTCTTGTTTGGTTTATCAGAGATTAGGTGGCTATAAAATGTTAGTTTCATTTCCTGGTTTTATATTCAACTCCAAATGTCTATGTATCTATTCTTGTGTCAGAAGCATGTTGTTTTGAAGACTACAGCCTTGTAGTACAGCCTAAAGTCTGGTATGCTGATGCTCCCAGTTTTGTTTTTCATAGAACTGCCTTAGCTATATGGGATATTTTCTGGTTCCATACAAAATGTAGGATCATTTTTTCCAAGTTTTGAAAGTACAATGTTGGTATTTTAATAGGGATGGCATTGAATCTGTAGACTGCTTTAGGAAGTATAGACATTTTAACAATGTTGATTCTGGGTGGCACCTGTGGCTTAATGGGCAGGGCACTGGCCCCATATACTGAGGGTGGTGGGTTCAAACCCTGCCCCGGCCAAACTGCAAAAAACAAATAGCCGAGCATTGTGGCCAGCACCTATAGTACCAGCTACTCTGGAGTCTGAGGCAAGGGAATCACTAAGCCCAGGAGTTAGAGGTTGCTGTCAGCTATGTGACGCCACGGCACTCTACCATGGGTAATAAAGTGAAAATCTGTCTCTACAAAAAAAAAAAAAAATGTTGATTCTTCCCAGCCATGAGCATGGTATGTTCTTCCATTTATTAATATCCTCTGCTATTTCTGTTCTTAGGGTTTTATAACTTTCCTTATAGAGGTCTTTAACCTCTTTTGTTACATATAATCCTAGGTATTTCACTTTCTTTGAAGCTATGGTGAGGGAGTTGCGTCTTTGATTATCCTATCATCTTGGCTGTTATTGCCATATACAAAGGCTACTGATTTGTGGACTTTGATTTTATATACTGAGACATTACTGCGTATTTATATGACTTCTAGGAGTCTTGTGTTTGAGTCTTTGGAGTTCTCTAAGTTTAAGATTATATTGTCACCAAAGAGGGAGAGTTTGACCTCTTCTGCTTCCATTTGGATACACTTTATTTCCTGCTCTTGCCTAATTGTATTGGCTAGAACTTCCAGCACTATGTTGAATAGTAATGGTGACAGAGGACAACTGTGTCTGGTTCCAGTTCTACGTGGAAAAGCTTTCAGTTTTCCTCCATTCAGTAAAATATTAGCTGTGGTTTGTTATAGATAGCTTCAATCGGTTTAAGAAATGTACCACCTATGCCTATACTCTTCAGTGTTCTAATTAGAAAAGGATGCTGGGTTTTATAGAATGCATTTTCTGCATCTATCGAGAGGATCAAATGGTCTTTGTTTTTGCTTCTGTTGGTACAGTGAATAACATTTAAGGACTTGCACATGTTGAAAAAGACTTGCATCCCAGGACTTGCAACCTACTTGATCATGATGTCTGACTTTTTTGATGATAAGCCGTAATCTATTGTCTAGGATTTCATTGAGAATTTTTGCATCTATATTCATTAGTGAAATTGGTCTGAAGTCTCCTTTTTAGTTGGGTCTTTTTCTGGTTTTGGTATCAGAGTGATGTTTGCTTCATAGAACGTGTTGGGGAAGATTCCTTCCTCCTCAATTTTTAGAATAATTTCTGCAGTATGGGAATAAGCTTTTCTTTGTAGGTTTAATAGAATTTTGGTGTGAAGCCATCCAGACCAGGGCATTTTTCTATTGGGAGATTTTTTATTGTTTCTTTGATCTCAGTGCTTGAAATTGGTCTGTTCAGGAGTTCTATTTCTTCCTGGCTAAGTCTAGGAACAGGGTGTAATTCCAAATATTGATCAATTTCCTTCACATTGTCAAATTTCTGGGCAGAGATTTTCTTGTAGTATTCAGACATGATGTCTTGTATCTCTATGGCATCAGTTCTTACTTCCCCTTTGTCATTTCTTATTAAGGTTACTAGGGATTTTACTTTTCTATTTATAGTTAGTCTGGCCAAAGGTTTATCTATTTATTTTTTTCAAAAAACTAACTCCTTATTTCATTATTTTTCTGAATGATTTTTTTGTTTCCAATTTCATTAATCTGTGATTTAATTTCGAATATTTCTTTTCTTCTGCTGGGTTTAGGCTTCGATTATTCTTATTTTTCCAATTCCATAAGGTGGCTTGTGAGTTTATTGCTGCATTCTCCTTCTTTTTTTCAGATGGAGGTATCTAAAGTGATAAATTTTCTTCTCCGGACTGCTTTTGCTGTATCCCACAGATTTTGGTAGCTTATGTCTTCATTGTTTTTATGCTCAAAGAAGTTAATGATTTCCTCTTTTATTTCCTCTTTTATTTCTTCCTGCACCCAACTCTCATTCAGCATAAGGTTGTTTAATTGCCATGCCTTTGTGTGGGGTTGAACGTTTTTGTTGGAGTTGCGTTCCAACTTTAATGCCTTATGGTCTGAGAAAATAAAAGGTAAAATTTCAATTCTTTTGATTCTGTTGAGGTTTGTTTTGTTTTCTAAGATATGATCAATTTTGGAAAATGTTCGATGGGCTGATGAGAAGAATGTATATCGAACATTCTTCATCAGTGATCATATCCTAGGACACAAAACAAATCTCAACAGAAATTTGGGATGAAATGTTCTATATACGTCTATCAAGCACAGTTATTCTAGGGTATCATTTAAGTCCCTTATAATATTGTTTAATTTCTGTTTGGAGGATCTGTTCAGCTTTGTAAGAGGAGTGCTATTACGTTCCTCTGTTATTATGGTGTTATAGAATATCATACTACTCAGACTAATTAAGGTCTATTTCAAGAATTTGGGACCATTTAAGTTGGGTGCATAAATATTTAGAATTGTAATGTCTTCTTGTTGTATTTTTTCCCTTGACCAATATGAAGTGATCATCTTTGCCTTTTTTGACTTTAGTTGTTTTAAATCTACATGTATCTGAAAATAAGATTGCAACCCCTCTTTTCTTCTGAATTCCATATGCCTGAAAAATTGTTGTCCAACCCTTAACTCTGAATTTTAATTTGTCTTTTGAGACTAGGTGTGTTTCCTGAAGACAGCAAATGGATGGCTTGTGTTTTTAAATCCAATCAGCCAAATTTGAGAAATTTTCACTAATAATATTCTCTAGTAATGCTTCCATTCCTCTGGGGCATTCTTCTTCCCTTTCTGGGATACTTATAACTCATATGTTTGAACACTTAATAAAGTCCATAATTCTCTTAATGAACATTCTGCTTTCTCTCTCTTTCTTTCTGCCTCTTTAACTATCTGAGTTATCTCAAGAGCTTTGTCTTCTACCTCTGAGATTCTTTCTTCTCATGGTCTAATCTGTTGTTGAACTTTCTATTGCATCTTTAAGTTCCCTAATTGACTGCTTCAATTCCTTCAGTGCTGCTATTTCCTTTCTATATTCTTCATATCATTCATCTCTTATTTGAATCTGATTTTGAATTTCCTTTTGATTATTTTCCACTTTCTCAGCAATTTCCTTCATTGTTTCTTTGGTTATTTTCAACTTTCTCAGCAATTTCCTCCATTGTTTTTATAATCTGTGTTTTAAATTCCCTTTCTGTCATTTCGAACATTTCTTTATAGGTGGAATCCTCTGTGGTAGCTAACTCATGGTTCCTTGGGTGATTGCTCTCGACTATTTTTTCATGTTGCCAGAATTTTTCTGCTGATTCTTCCTCATGAGTATTTTCTTTTAAAACTTAGGACCAAAAGAATAAGAAGATTGAAGAGCAAGAAGGGAAAAAAAAAGAAAGGAGAGGGGATCAGGAAAAGGGAATACTGACAAAAAGAAGATAGACACAGAAAGAGGCAGATGCAAGTAATAAAGATGTACAGTAGGGTACTTTGACCCAACCTTAAAAAACCTCTGGGGGTGCTGGGTTGGGTGGTTCCCATGGGGTCATCAGTTCTTTGCCAGCCTGAGCAGACATGGTACCTCACCTCCACCAAATCAAGAGGAAAGACAAAAGTACTATAAATCAAAAGAAAACAAACAAACAGAAAACCTTATGGGATAAAATTGGGGGAAAACCAAATAACAAGAACAGAAACACTAGCAAAGATGAATTTCTTATTAAAGAAGGCAACAATGGAAAATTATATTTACACTAGAAAATAAGAAAAAAAAAAGGAAAAATCTATGGGGGAAAAGCTGAAAAAAAAAATCCCAAACAAAGCAGTGTATATATCTTGCTGAATATTGTCTAGGCAACAGGTGATCATCTGGGATATGACATGCTAATCACAATGGTGATGCAGCTGCATGAGATGGAGATTGGAGGGTTTTGCTGACTACTTTGCCCTCAAACCTTGCAGGGTTGAGATTCTCTCCTCAGCCTGCTTAAAAGGCACTTTAAACCGTTAACCTTGGCTAAGCAGAAGCTTTTCCCAGGAAAGCACTTGTCACTGGGATCTCTCCTGAAGTGGCTGCCCGCTTATCTAGTGCACCAAAACTGCCCTTACTCTCTGCCTCTGAGGGCCAAGGCTTCAAGGCAGCTCCTCTAGTGCCAAACACTGAAGGCTCTGCTTTTCCTCAGTGCCTCAGTCCCGGCCTTTGGTGCTGCCTAGTCACTAGAACACTCACTCAAGGTCTCCCAGCCCAAGCCTCACTCCGCAACCCTGAGGGCAGAGCCTGCAGAACAGTTCTCCCACGATGGCTGCACACCGGCCCACAGCTAAACAACATTAGCTCCATTCTGGCCCAGCGGCTCAGTCTAGGGCCCTAGATAATGCTTAAAGTCACGGCACTGTTGCCCAAGTTCTTCCAAAGTAATTCACTGAGTACACATGTCCAAAAAAACAAAGCAACCCACACGGAAGACCTTCCCAGTTTGCAATCGTGCTGCTATTGTAGTTATAGCTGCAGCAGCCACAGTCTCAGACTAACTAATGCAACCACTTGCTACTTCTCTACTGCTTTTTTCTTCCTCCTGGGGTCCAGAAGTCTCTTGCTGTCTCTCTGCATCCCCAAAAGGATGTTTCTGGGAAGAGCCCACAAGCCAGAGATACCTGGAGTCTTCTCTCCCCAAACTCAACACAGCTAGTTGCAAAGAAGTTGTTACTCAGCAGCCATCTAGCCCTCACTCACCTGAATATATTCTTATCTTCTTTGATTTATATGAAAAGCTACATTAAAATACCGTAATATATTGTATTTGACTTTATAATAGAGCTGTTACAGAAAGAACATTATATTGTAATGTTATCATGCATTATATTAATTATATAGAACATGTAGCAGTACGTTTCAAACATGCCTATACACCAAAATCATAATGGGGTAGTAAAAAATATCCAGATTCAGTTTCTTGCATTCCATCTTAGATGTGCTTAAGGAGAATGTCATAGGATTGAGTTCTAAAGTAAGGTTTAGTCATCTAATGGAGCACAGTTTTGTATTGTAGTTTGCTAATCATCTCCTTCAGACTACCTGGATAAAGGAAGAAATGTATAATGCTATGATAATATTTATAGTAAAGGATATAGTGATAACTTTAAGTGTGCTGAGCCTCAGGCTTTCATTTTCTGGTTACGAGCGCCTCAAAAAGAAGGCATTGACTCTGGAAAAAAATGAGAAAAAAATGTATAGCAGTTATCTAATGCTATGCAACAAATGACCCCATGATTTAGAAGCATAATACAGCAATGTTTTTGTTGTTGTTATTTTACCTCACATTTTCCAAGATAAAGAACCTGGGCGCAGTTTATCTGTACATCCCTGACTCAGGGTCTCCCAGAAAGCTTTAATCAAAATGTTGGTGCAGGCTTCAGTTATACTAAAGTTCAGTGTGGGGAAGATCTCCTTCCAAACTCACACAAACATCTGTTGGCATGGTTCAGGGTCTCATTAGCTATTACAGATAAATATAAGTTCCTTGCCACCGGGGCACCCCTATGGTTTAGCATACAACTTGTCAACTGACTTTTATGCAGTGAAAGTACATAAAAGGGTTAGAGAGAGATTCAGGTCAGAAGCCACTATCTTTCTGCAATGTATTCTTAAAAGTAGCATCTCATATTTTCACTTTATTAGAATCTAAGAAAACAGAGTTGAAACAGAGGCATCTGACAAGCCCAAACAGAGATAGTTTTGGAAAAGGAATAGCCTGTATTTTGCAAAAATGTCATGTTAGTAAACACGAATGAAGATTGAGAAACTATTCAGATTTAAAGGAGACCAGTGGATGTTGCCTGAAACATAATAGGATCACCGATATAGTCATTCAAGCCAAACAAGGCAGAGCTTAAGCTATTTCACACGGTTACTCTGCAGTTTAGCCATGCTGTGACTGTAGAGGAGAAGCATGAAGAAGGCAGAGTCTGGGAGAAAGAGGTAAATTGATTTAATAGAGTTCTAAGAGATGTACTGTCTCATGAGGAGTGACATAAAGCCTGGCTGGTTTTGTTTTTGAAATGTGTTTTATAGTAAGGGCTTTCCAATCCAGGTTTGGAAGATGGATTGCAAAGCAAGAAGAGTAATTTTTACGTCCACTTGTTTAAGGAGGTATCATAAAATAGGAAGAAGGCCCTTCATGGTAGACAGCTTTTTGAAGATTACCTGGTCTGTTGATTCCCTCTTTAGGAGGGATTGTTTATAAAGCTCAAAGCTCCTAAAAGAAGCTAGAATTGATTACTTCTGTGGGAAATCTTGATATAGCTTAATTCCTAAGGCATGAAGAATGCAGCTACAGTGATCTCTTGCTGTAATTCAAAGTGGGACAATTAAAAATGTGACAAGAGTTGGGATGTAGATAAGAAAGTTAAGCATCATTTACTTGTCAATATTAAGCTTATTTGTCTTCCAAAGGCAACTATATCTGTTAATTACATAGCTTCCATCAACATCAAGTTGTATTCCTTTGCATAGTGTATCTTATATTATCATATTTATTTTAAAAATTAATTCAATGCATCATCATTTTATTGTATGTTTTCTTTACTTAGAGAAGTTCTTTAAAGATACAATAATAGACTTATTCTAAAATTACATAAGAAACTTGTATATGTTAGACTAGCCTGTACCAAATATTAGAAACCAAAGGGTTCATTTGGAGAGACTTTAATAATGCATTTTTGGGTGTCTTAAGATTGCAAGGACCTGAGGAAATACTCAGAATCCCAATATTTATATAAGATATTTAATAAATTCTACTGCAAGGAGAGTTCAGAGAATACTTTGCAAACTACAGTTTAAGGTCATAAGATGGATTAAAGTATTTAAAGTAAGTTCAACTACATGCTAGATGTCTAGAGTTAAATCTCTATGTCTCATTCATAAAAAATAATAGTAGGAAATTATTTTATAAGACCAGTTTGGGACTCTTAGGAGTATCCAGCAACAATTTTATATAATCAAAACCTTCTAAAAAAGAAGACATTCCAATGAAGCATGTTCAGTTTAATCTAGAATTTTAACCATATACTTTTAAACAGAAAACTAATCTGGAGAAGCAGAATGAAGAGAGAGCTCTGTGCTTAAACCAGGGGAATCATATGTCTCATTTATTCTGGGTCTGCTCAAGAGTCTATATAATCTTCTGAGGAGAAGGGTATCAAGCACATAAAAAATATTGTACCAACTTAATATGAGAAATATTTTAATGCTTGTTTTTAAATTAACAAAAAACATAAGGCACAATGGATTTTGAAGCTATCTTCTGCTCTTATTGACTACTACCATGGCAAACATAGATGTGATTGACCTTTTATGGTTGAGTAGGGAAGAGTTTGCAATATTGGTGAGAAATAGAGAGTAGAGAAACAATTTCATTTCATAGAATTAGTGATCTATTTCATACAATGACATTTTAAAATAATAGAGATTCAATAAATTACATTTATTGTACAATATATTATATTAAGTGAGTGGAAAACCCATGAACTATGGTAGGAACTCTGATTAGTTAGTTATAAAATTAAAAGTTATGTCTATGGTTCATTTTATATTTAAACATAATTTCTAGGCAAATTAAATATTTAACTTAACTGCAAAATTTAAAAATCTTTTACATATAAGTCATGTAATTAATTTATTTCCATACACATGACATCTAAGGTTGAAATCAGAAAGTAAGTGTGAATCTCAAAATAATAATTGCACTGTTAATTTTTAATATATTTGCAAAATACTAGATTCTTTTCTAAATTAAAAAAATTACAAATCAACAAGAGTATAATGGACTTTCAGAAATACATAAATAAACATTTGTGAATTTATAATTTACTGAAGAAAAAGAAAAAAAAAACATAGCCAAAGTCCTATACTACTAGAGTTTACATTATAGTGCTAGTGAACTATAACTTTTCTGCGGGGTATTTTCATATCTTGCAAATCTAGTAATATATACTATTAATGGAACTGGGTTTCTGGAACTTTGAGTTTCTTAAACTTTAAAGTGAACACTAAATATATTTGAGTCAATACATACAGAATATGAATGACCATTACTCTGGGGAAAATTTCACACAGCCTAAATATCAAAACTCAGCAAAGTGTTTGCAAGAAAAATTGTCTATCCATACATGTAATCATTAAAAATAATTTTCCTCTAATTAAAAATATGCTCCAGACACTAAGAAAAAAGTAAAATATTTAATAATTTATAACCATGTTTGTAACACCTGATGAAAAAATAACTGTAAAACACTATGGAAATATATCTATAACTATTCCCAACATTTCAATGTAAATATGAATACCAAAAAATGTAGTCATTTATTCTAGTTAATTGAGATTTGTGAAAAGTTTCCTCCTCCCTCTTTTTCCACCCCAATTTTTGAAGCTTTTGGTTTACATCATATGTATATTTAATGGGTAAAAGGAAAATGAACTCACCATTGTTGAATGTGCATTCTCAGTATAATAACCTCTAATTTTATCAAGTGATCACTATATACCTGGCACTGGGCCAAGCACTTCACATGCATCTTGTCATTTAATTCTCCCAACACACTATTTAGGTAGTCCTGTTGCTCTCTTTATGTATAAACTGTAACACTGAGAATCAGAAGGTTATCCTAAGTGTCTGAGATAACTTAATGATAAATTATAGTCTACATTCAAGTCAATTTTATGTCTCTAGTTCTTTGAAAGTGATTTTATTACAAAGATATTCATTTAACTGTAGGAATAAACACATATATAATTATATTAGATTGAACACGGGTCCCTATTTTTCTTTTACAAATAAACACCCCCGATATAAAAAGGAAAAAATATAATCTGTAAGAATAATTTAAAAGAAGGATATGTTGATATTGTTTTTTAAAGCTAGAAATGATACAAAACAAAGGAACAACCTTTGAATTTAAGCTAGTTTATCAAGCTCAAGATTTCTGGCACACAGGACTTCTCAGAAAGGCTGGTGTTGTTATAGATAATTGTAAGTATGGAGGCTAACAACCTAGACAAAGTAAGAGTCATTGGAAAGACTGCATTGAAATGTTGTTGGGGAAGTGAAGTTCATTTATGAGCACCTACCAGTAGCCAAATTATTCATTCCTAGGATGGAACAGTAAAAGCTAACTTTTAGTCTGGGGAGTTAGGAAACAATCCTCAATAACTAGTGACAACAGAGGAAAAAGAGGGAAATTATACAGCAAAAGAAAGTATATGAAGAATCATTTTGTTAAAATGGCTATCCTACCCAAAGCAATCTATAGATTTAATACAATTCCCATTAAAATATCAACTACATGCTTTGAAAATATTGAAAAAAATAGATCTAAATTTCGTATGGAATCAGAAAAAAAAAAAACAAAGAAGTACCCCTTGCAATTCTATGAAACAAGAACAAATCTGGAGGCAATACTTCACTAGACTTCAGGTTATACTACGAGACCATAATGATCATAACAGCATGGCTTTGGCATAAAAATAGAGACAGATCTACATAACAGAAGAAAAATCTGGAGATTTTTGCTTTGTCGAAGATCAGCTTCATATCATCATCTGATCTTTGACAAAGCAAATAAAAAAAGAATCCATGTTCAGTAAATGGTGCCAGGAGAACTGGCTAGCCACCTGTAAACACAAACTGGACCCACACCTCTCCCCACTTACAAAAAATAACTCATAATGGATAAAAAATTTAAATTTAAGACACAAAACTGTAAAAACCATTGACTAAAGTGTATTCTTCTTCCTCTTTACCCTTACCTAATAAGAATGGCCCATATCACAAGGTCTCAAAGCAACAGTTGCTGGCGTGAGTGCAGAGAGAAAGGAACACTTGGTCACTGTTGGCATGACTGCAAACTAGTTTAGCCTCTGTGGAAAGAAGTATGAAGATTCCTCAAAGAACTAAAAGTAGATCTATCATTTGATCCTGCAAACCCATTCCGAGATATCTATCCAAAAGAAAAAAGCTTATTTTACCATAAGGACACTTGCACTGAAATGTTTGTATCAACATGATTCATAATTGTACAGATGCAAAAACAGACCAACTGTCCTGTGACACATGAATGGATTAGTACATCATGCTGTATGTCTGCCTTAGGATACAATTTGACCATCAAAAATGGTAATTTCATATCTTTTGTGACAATATGGATGGATTTAGAGAATGGTCTCCTAAATGAAGAATTACAAGAATGGAAAAACAAACATCACACGTACTCAACACTAATTTGAAACTAGTAGACTAATAACTGCATGCTCGCCATAGGGAAAAACTCAATTAAATTCAAATAGGGAGGTAGGAAGGAAGGGTTGGGTATGTTCCCATCCAACATGTATTTCCTGGGTGAAGGAAACAACTACAACTCAGACTTTAACCTTACTACAACAAACTACATAACCCGGTAGTATGTACCCCTCTAACTACCTGAAATTAAAAAAAAATCATAATGTCATATTTTTATTCCTGGAATATCCCAGTTTCTCATAGAAACAATGAGAGAAAATTTTAGAAAACAAAACAAAAATACTAACTAAATAGCAATAAAATATTGACGTAAATACAAAATCAAATATAAAGAAATATATACCAAACAATAAAGCCTTGAGGGAAAGATAGAAAATTTATCAAGCAAGGGAAATGGTAGAGAAAAAGTTACTAGAAAATAATTTCAACAGATAGATAAACAGATATAAGTAGATGATAAATATATAGACAGACAGACAGACATACAAAAGCTGGGTAACCAGAAATTATCACACAGCTCAGCCTAAGTGGACAAAAATGTGATATTTTTTAAAATAAGGTGTGAAGATTAGATTCAGAATTTTACCAATCCATGTGCTACTATAACCCCAAAGAGGAAATGTGTTGAAAAGAGAGGCATAATGGGAGAAATCTCAGAACTATGCAAAAAAGCGGATTCTCTTTAGATTGGTAAAGTAATAAAAGTTTGCGGAAAGAGCAGAGGAGAGAGAGAATATAATACTAGGGAGTCTGTGTAAGTATATACTTTAATATTTAGTGACTAAAACCAATGACCAGATATTTTTCTCAATTCAGCTCTCAATTTTTCAATTCTGTGCGTCAGTAATTTAAATTGGGATTGAGCCGGTCGCACCAATCTTGGGTCAGCTCAGTCACATGTTGGGAAGCTACTGAGTGCACTGAGGATTAACTGGTAAAGAGGTTCAGTAGGAGCAGCTGATTTTGGCTTCATGTGGTCTCTCATACCCACTGAGAGCTACTAAGAATTGCCCCCCCTGGGAATTATGGCGGCATCTCAACAGGAAGAGCACACTTGTAACTCATGCAGGTACCTCAATTGCAATTTGTGGCCCAGGTAAGTCATTGTGTCAGTGTAACTTCAAGTTTTTGGAACAGTAGACTACACAGACAGAAGGAGTTGCAAGGGATTGCCGTTATCTTTGCATCTATCATAGACTTTAGCAATCTTCTTAGTAAAATATTGCAAGAATGGAGAAGCAAGAATCCAATGTATTAATACTAATATGAAGCCAAGAGACAATCTAATACACACTCACATAAAAGAAAAACTCAAATCAATTCAAGGTGGGAGACGAAGGAGTGGGGAGAGGCGAGGAAGGAGGATGGGCGTACTCCCACTTAACGGGCACAATGTTTGGGTGTACAGCACACGTCTTGGGGGCAGGACATACCTAACAAATGCAAACATTGTAAGCTAATTTTTTGTACCCTTAATTAACTTGAAGCAACAAAATAAGTAAATAAATGTCAATTTGAAAAATTTAATAAAATCACTTTCTGCCTTCACAAAAAAAAAGCACAAAGAACAAAAAAGAATTAACTATATGATTATGGATAAATTCCCTTATTTGAAATCAAATTTTCTCACTACTTTTTAAAAAATGTTACATTGGATTAACAGAAAGTTCGTAGTCAGAATGTTTGAAGAAAAATTAATCAAAATCTAAATGACGCAGAAAAATCAAAAGAAAGTGTAAGGACATATCAAAGAAATAACAAGAAAATTAAAAAGCCAGGATTTAATTATATTACCCTAAAATTAAACTTAAAATAATAACAGGAATGAAGTACAGTTTCCTATGAATTTTGGGTGAAATATAGGATTAATATTTTTGTTACTTCTCTACAAAGTAACATAAGATTTTAGCATAAAATATTTTGGTCGAAAAGACCCGAGAAAAAGAAAAAATATATGTATATAATGAAACTTTTAGAATACTCTTTTCAATATAAGTGTACCCATGCTCATATGAATTTGAAGATAACATTTTTACTATTTATGTTTCAAATGTATGTATGATGTGACTCTTACGATATAAAATGCACATTCGTTACCAATTATGACAACTTTTCAAAATTGGTCATAAGTTTGTCCACAAAAAAAAATTAATAAAATTGAAATGCAGAGTATACAGACCACATTCCTCTACACCTAAAAATAAATAAATATAGCTAAAAATGAACAGCGAAAAACCAAATTAAAAAGAACAAAACACTTTCCTTTAGTTACTGGTAGTTTGCCAAAAGAGAAATGTCACAATTACATTTATAGAGTTTTAAGTAAATTAAAATGAATAAAAATGGTAGAAACATTAAAAAAAAGTATAGTGGTAAGACTCAACTTAATGTAAAACACATAAACTTAAATGTTTTCTTAGAAGAAATCCCCACTGAATTTTTTTTAATGACCTTATGTTGATTGCCCCATATACTTACAAAAACAACAAAAAAACCTCTACTTTCTCTGAGGAATAATAAAGAATATCTGCACATCATGTTCCAGGATGGCAACACCACAATTAAAAATAAAAGTAAAAACATATTTGAAGAATGTTTAAGATTTAACTACAAATGTAAGATTTAACTAAAAACTAATTATTTTCTTAACGTTTTAGCCGAAGTACTGTATTCAATAAACACACAGGTGTTAAGTGACTACTAGGCAGCAGTTACAGCAGAACATTGTGACAAAACCAGTAGACATGACTACTACCATTATAAAGAAAAAATAAATATATTCTAACTCTTACAAAATGTAACAAATGAGACAGACGTCATCAATGAATGTTACATTAATAGTAATAGTAGGTAGTAGCAGTAGCTTTGATGGTGACGCTTGGTTGTGGTGATAATAGTGAAATTGGAATTTAAAAACCTTTTCACTGAAATTGATAGATTAATCAGGATTCATAGTTATAGAGTCTTACCACACAATATCTATGAACCAAGTATACTTAACACACTAGAGAACTTCTAGTGTAATTATATTGAGAAAAAGTGGCTGTGAATTCTGGGACATCTCTAACGTAAGTTAATATTTAACATGTAAAAGTCAATAATGAACCATTATTTTCACAGTGAAGAATCACATATTTGAGATAAATTTATACTATGACTTTGAAGTCTCTCTATAAATATATATGAATTAATGTTAAATATTGTCAATTATATCTTTTATTCTAATAATCATAAACAATTTACCTGTTTCCATTTTCCCTCTGCATATTTTCCAATTAAGTAGGCATTTGAGATAGTCTCAGTGTATTTGACATTGAAGTCAATGATATTATCATTATTGAATATTTAAAACATGACATGTATTACATTAAAGAGAACTGCGCGAATTATACATGAAATTCATTAAGAGTTTTGTTTTATAGCTAAAAATGTTATAGTAAAACACAATAATATAGTATATAATTTACCCAATGTCTGAAAAACTCTTAAGAATTTTCTCCCTTTGCCAAATAACTTGCCCTGAATCAGAAGATAAATCTGTTCTCCACCCCTTGTTTCCTCGTCATTTGCTATCTGCTCACCTTCCTGGTGTTTCCTGCAGTCTGGGTTTTGTCAGAGGTTGACAAATTGGTGCTTTCACTTGAGCATCTCCTTTCCCCTCTAAAGCCCCAATCTATCCACCACTGTCTGTGGTTCCTGACGAGGAGGGAGAGTCTGTCAGCTCTACTCAGATAGTGGGAAGAAGGAAACAGGTTTGCTACTTCCAAATTTGTGAGCATGTAAAAGACTCGTGTGTTTTTAAGCAGTTTCTTTTCCTTTTTCTTTTTAGGTTATTTTCCCTCAATTGCTCTAGCTATATTTTGCCTTTATGCCTTTTAATTTTAATGAATAGTTACATCATATGATTTAGTGATTTTTTTAATTCAAAAATGTAGTTTACAAGTGTGTATTAATGACATTATGGGGACAAGAACATTTTGCTGAGGAACATGAGTCAACATGAAATTATGAAGACACTATATCTAATTAGCTGTTTATTTGATTAAAGAACACATGCAGTGACGTGTTATTAGAAAAAGAAAAAAACACAAATATGACTTTTTAGAAAATAAAGCAATTTTTTAATGTATAAACATTATTAACCCCTGAAATTTGATAATAATTTAATAAAATTTTGAAGGATGACATATATAAAATAAATAATTTACCTTAGTCAAAAAAACCTAAAGTTTAATAAAAAGGTACCTAAAATATTATTTAAGATGTTTTAGTCTGTTTCATACATGATATTGATTTGTCCCATAATACAAAACATTACAGCATTAAAACATTTGGATTGTGGCTAGGAAACAGTTTGACAAGGAATTTAAGATATTCTAACAGATTCTTGAATTGAAATATCTGAACTCAAATATGGTCTTTAAAAGATAAAAAGCTTCGTTGCTTTCTTTATATAAAAAATGAGGTATCTATTATAAAATTGTATTCTATTTCAGTACAGTATGTCTGAGATTAAATTATATGTTGGCTTTCTTGGCTTTATAACCCCTTATAGGAATACTTTCTAGCTAGACAACTATTTTAAATTGTATGGACATCCTGTACATGCTAAATTTTGTAGTTAATATTTGTTTGTTGCCTGCATTTACTAAATTGTTTATTGTATTAACACAGATTAATCTGCTTTGTTATCTTCTTCCAAACAAATTTTAAATGACCAGCATATGGAAATCAATGAAGCAATGAATACATATTTTTTCTTTATGAAACATTTATGCTTCTTTCCTATTAAACAGTATTTTTTTAGGAAGTGTAATTAGGAAAGAATGTGCCTATCAAAATCTGGCTTTATCCTCTATTTTCTGTAAAAAACCAAAAGTGGTGATTTTACAATTATCCTTATGATTTTTGTTTGATTTTAATCAGAAGAGGCTATCACCAATTTATCAAATATCTGAGTTGTTGAGTCTGTTTACGTAAATTATAAATATATGCAAATCATTCAAATACATAAACTTTTTTTAAAAAACTACACTGAAAAGGTTTGAATGGATCTATCATCTGATTTATTCAAGAATTTTTCTATCTCTATTAAAACTCCACACTTTTTATATATAACACATAATTATGACTGAGGATTTTAATCTGTATTACTTAGATGGTAAATATATACCTTAAACAGAAAGCAAAATTGCAAGAGAAAATAATTCATGTAAGCTGAAAAAGTGAGAACAATTTTGGTATAATTTTAAGATTTCTGAAATGCCACTCTATATGTCTAAGATATCCATTGCCCTCACATTATTCATATCAGTTCCTATAAAATATTAAGATCCACATACGGTTACATAATGAAGTATTATTTTTAAAGATTAAATTGAATATGCTTCATAAATGCTCAAAGTTTTGGGGAAGCAAACAGAATCAGAGTTTCTTTTCCATCTAAGTTTGAAATGTATTCAATTTTAATGCATCATTAAGTGAATTTCAAAATAAAATTGTTACAAAAAAATCTTGACCAGAATCGTTTATTTTTTCTTTAAAATTGAAAACAAAACTTTTCTATAAAAATTACAATAGTGATGATCATTTACTAGTGATATTCCTTTTTTTTATTTCCGAAAATTATGAACTGTTATTATCTTTCCAAATAAGTTATTTTCCCCTTACTGGCATGAGAAACGTAATTCAAAGCAAATTACTAGCCTAAGCCTGCTCTCGAGAGTATCTTCTGAATCACTGCTGGTCCTCAGAGCATTATTTCTATTCTTTCATAGCGCCACTGAGTATTCTGCCATTAACAATTACAGCCAACACACCAAGATTCCTGTACCATTTCAAACCTCTGAGGTAACGAAGTGAGAGAACTGTCATTTGTTTCCCCCCCAAACACTCCGTAATTGCCTTTATTTTATTATGCTGTAAACTTCAATTGGTTTAGTTGTCCTTTGAAAATATATTTTGTGATTCCTGTACCCTGAGTCTGAGGAATCAATAAATCTCTAACCTCCTTCTTATATATAAATGAGCTTTGAAGGAACTATGGGGATTAAATTAGTTTTTCTTTCTCTATATTAAGCCTCTAAAATTGTGTTTTTAAGGGTATTTTGAACTTGGTCAAGTCATATGACATCTTGCAATGACAAGTATGGACAGAAATGTGCATCTAGACCCTCTAAGACCTTAAAACAATACCTTACCACACAGCTCTAATCAAAAATGGTTGATGTTTTTTCTTCTTCTCTCATCGCTGTGTTAAACTAAAAATTCTCAGATATAAAAAAGTTTAAAAAATTAAAACGTTACCTGTATGTTAGATTATTAACTGAAATATCTAATTTCCTTAAATACTGAGTTTGACAGTTGGTATTTATGAAATTTCACTTTGACACTTCTTGTTTTATTTTTATTACAAAGGTATATCTTCATTCTTTCAAACTCATAATTTGGCTATTGATTTTCTTTCAGATTTTTTTTTTAGAGCAGCTGTTGTGAAACCGTGGATAAGTCACAACTTTGCATTATTTTGAAACATTTCTACATCATTTGTTACGTGTGATGAATAATGAATTCTTTTTTATTTTTTTGTGGAGACGGAGTCTCACTTCATCTCTGTAGAGTGCTGTGGCGTCACACAGCTCACAGCAACCTCCAACTCCTGGGCTTCCAGGGGTCCTCAAACTACGGCCCACAGGCCACATGTGTTGGTATGAATTGTATTTGTTCCCATTTTGTTTTTTACTTCAAAATAAGATATGTGCAGTGTGCATAGGAATTTGTTCATATATATATTTTTTAAACTATAGTCTGGCCCTCAAACAGTCTGAGGGACAGTGAATTGGCTCCCTGTTTAAAAAGTTTAAGGATGCCTGGCTCAGGCGATTCTCTTGCATCAGCCTCCCAAGTAGCTGGGACTACAGGTGCCACCACAACGCCTAGATATTTTTCTGTTTTGCAGTTCAGCCAAGGCCGGGTTTGAACCCACCACTTTCGGTATATGGGGCCAGCTCCATACTCGATGAGCCACAGGCTCTGCCTAATAATGGATTCTTTTGAACAATCACAGCATTCAGCACAATAGTCAGACAAAGATGAAGTGCAGAAATAGTCCTAAAATGACTATTCATCAGAAAAAGGTAATGGTGTCTGTTTGGTGGTCCAGCGTTTGTATTCTCCACTACAGCTTCATGAAACCTGGTCGACCGATTATAGCAGATGTCTGCTTCAACCAGTGGGATGGCACGCTGAAGATGCTTGCAGATAAGCGCAGCTGAGATTGGTCAACTGAGACAGGATAATCCTCTTGCAAAACAAGGCTTGACCACATTTCACACAAAAGATGCTGCTCAAAGTACAGAAGGTGGACTTGGAAACTTCTTCACCCGACCTTGTACCAACTGGCTACCACTTTTTTCCAGGTTTTGGAGCACTCCTTGCAAGGAAAATTATTCACTTCTCAACAAGCTGTGGAAAACTCCTTTTGAGATTCCATTGCCACTCACTCTCCAGGCTTCTTCACTGCTGGCATAAATAAGCTACCATTAAGATGGCAAAATCGTCAATAGTGTAGGTACATACTTTGATTAATTGCACTGTTTTTGGTTTGAGATATAGTAAACTAAACTTTTATTCCATATCAGACATTTCATATTTAATTACCTACTAGTATTTAGGGAAAGTGGCATACAACTATAGAGATCTGGGTCACCTTCACAAACCTTATATTTTAGATAATTTTAAGGTATTCATCCTAGAAATATGTATGTGATATTTCTATTCAAGCTACGTTTTAAATTTTGAGTTCATCAAATAATCATTTTTCTTGACAATATATGCAGTCATTTCTACGCCAAGAATATTCAATTTTGCCAATGCATCAATTTAGATAGCAGTACTCATATATAATCTAAAAACAAAATTGCTTGAATTAGATGCTATCATTTTTACAAATAGATGCCTTAGGAAACAACCTCAAACAATCCTGATTTCAGAGATGTGAACTGATCAGCCTAACCTCTCGCAGAGAGTACATAGATGAACTAAGTGTATTCTAGCCCAATCCTTCACCAGAATCCTACTATAATGTCTTAACTCTTTACCTTCAAAGGGAGCTGCAGCAGAATTGAAGCTATTACAGCTTCACTCAGTGCACGTTTCATCATCAAAGATTCAAATATAGACTTGGAACCCTTCAGTTATCTTTCCTCAATTTTCATGCAAGTTAGCATTTACTTGAGCCATGAAGGAAGTTAGCGTCTGTAAAGTTGCTGAGACAGTTGTGTAAACCCTGAAGCCCAAAGGGTCACTCCAACCACCTTGCTGGTCTTCTGCAGTGTTGATTAGGCAGACTCTCAGCAGAGGTAAAAGATTATAGGGCTCTCAAGTCTCTCATTCAATGGGAAAATGTCTCTTCTAATAGCAGCACATTGGTCAAAGCAAGTCATATAGCCACATGTGAAAGAATAACTCCCCCAGAGATGAAACTTGAATACTTGGATACATTTATAAGATCTAATTTTGACTCTTCTTTCTTTCCTTCTTACAAAGACTGCCTAGTCACCTAGCCAAAGCTTCCTTCAAAGATTTGTTATACTCATTGCCTATTCTTATATATTTTATATCAAAGTCTTTCTTGCAGCTGAATTTGATTCAGGTGATAGGTGTTTAGTTGAGGTAAAAAAGTTACCAATATTTCTCTTCTTTCCTCACCACCTTTAGCAGCCTAGGAAGGGAAGAATATGAAAGCCTAAGTCACCGTATTGAAGATCAACTCCTTTGACCTATAGTAGTATTTCTGTCAATTACAAATTAACTTCCCTTATCCTATGACATTGCGATTTCTAAATGTATTGGTTACTCTCATAGCCTGATCTAAATTAATAATTCAACAGTCCCCCACTATGAACTTTTATCACTTAAGTTATTTCAAAACCCTGTAAAGGCATACACATTTTTCTTTCATATGAATTGCCTTGTTCTAAAAGAACACAGAGTTTTATTTCTCATTTTGACTTATTATTTTGTTCCCAATGAAGATCATCAAAGTAACACAAAAAAGCACAAGATGATTTCACAGTCTAAATGAGCAATAGAGACAATAACAAAATGCCTGAAATTTTCTGCCACTCTTAAGCTTAATATTATAACTCCCCTGGAATTATAAAGTCCTTGTATCCACATGGATACTAAAAATCATAAGAACATGTTCTCCTATTTCATCAGAGAGAAATAAGAAACAACGTGTATTTAGGCATGTGCATATTACTTCTAATTTATGTTTGTTTTATAAGTATAATCTTGTGTCTTACTCAGATATCCTTTTGCCTATTTTACTGACAGGTTTTTGTTTTTGTTTGTTTTGAGAAAGAGTCTCACTCAGTCGCCCTGGATAGAGTACTGTAGCATCATAGCTCACAGCAAGTTCAAATGCCTGTTTGCTCAAGGGATCCTCTTACCTTAGCCTCCCTCGTATCTGAGACTACAGGTGCCCACCACAATGCCCAGCCAGTTTTTTATTTTTAGTAGTGATAAGGCAGGTCTCCAATTCCTGATTTCAGACCATCTACTTGCTTTGGCCTTCCAGAGGGATTACAGGTGTGAACCAGTGCACCCAGACTTTACTAATGGTTTTTTAACAAACATGCACAATAAACAGAAATGTTCATGTGTTGCAGCTCATATAGCCTATGGCTAGGAGGAGTGAAAGTTATAAGAAATACCTGGATAGCTCAACAATGGAACACCTGGGTGGAAAGGGCATGGAGAGGGATTTAGCTCTCCTAATAAGCATGAGAGCTCAGGAGATGAGAGCAGTGGTGAATTGGCAGTCTCTACACCTGTGGTGTTGAGAGGCATGAGATTAACCTTATATCAGGCTGGAGGAGAGGGCAGTCGAGGAGCATGCGCATTCTATCACGGACCCGCTTACTCTGACTCTGTCTCCTCTCCTGCCTGTGGAACACCAGCACAGCGTCTCTCTGCTGAAGATCACCAAGCCCTGCTGAAAACTAAGATCTATCTTTCTAAGAAGACTGCTTTACTCTCTCTAAGACACTCTCTCTCTCTCCCTAGCTAAAGTAGACAGTCCTCAGGCACCCAAGGGAAACTGAACCTGAGCAAGGTAACTTAGCGGTCCGCGTCTGGAACCTAGTTAAGCTGGGCCCGAGACCTGGTCCTGGCCTGGACAAGTGGTGTCAGAAGTGAGCTGTGACATTGCAACTTTTCTTTCCTTATGCATGTCTCACTATCATTACATAATATAGTCTATTTAGTTTTATAACCATTTTCTCATTCCAGAAGGCTAATTTAGAAGGTACCATTAATAGTTTACCTAAACTATAAATTCCTTGCTTTCTTCTTCTTATCATAGTCTGAATATCATTTAATTGACTCAAGGCACAGTGACCCTACTCCAAGCTCTAGTTATAAACTGAAAAGTCACAGTGAATAATAGTGCTTCCAAACTCTGTTGGTGAATGGCTTAAGAATGTGATTGTAACCTGAGCTAGCTAATCAAGCATAAGACAACATCCCCTGGGAATAGTAATAGGAGTAAAATTCTTCACTGCACTGAATAACCTGGGCTTCTTTTCCATTTATGCACATTGTATTCAATATGCGCCACATTCCCAATAATCTTGATTCCAAATTAATGATAAAGGTAATATTTGGAAGTGTCAAGAATTGAGCAGAGAGAAACAGAGCCAGGATGAATTATGCATGGATCCCGCCTTAGCCAAGGATTGTTAATGTGAGTTCATAAATGCTTTACTTTTCAAATCACCTTGAATCAAAGTTTCATGATGCTCATGCTATGACATCATAAAAGAAACAACTAGAAGTGGACATATTAAAAATATAAAGTAAACATATTGTATGGGAGAAAAGAACACTAAACTTGCTCTGAGAAAGCTTAGATTTGATATGGAACTTATTCCTATACTAGTGCTGGGCTACTTGCTTAAATTTGGATTAATTTTAAATAATTTTAAGTGAAGACAATTGTAAAGATGAAATTGCAAATTTTTTTATAAAGAGAAGTTTTGCGTACTGAACATACTAGAGTTCTTGGAACATATTTGGAGTTAAATGTTGCTTTCAGGTGATAAAGTGACTTTTTAATTATTTTTATAATAACTATAAGATAGTAAGTTGACAAATTATTTCCAACATTTTAATTTAGGAGAAAATGCAGTAATTGTTTTAATGTAACACATTAAATACCACTAATAAAAACTGAAGGAAAGCAAATCTATTTGCTAATTTTTATAATAAATATTCCCATAGTTATTAGGAGATAATAAGCAAATGAACAAAAGCAAACAGTTATGAGCATGAATACTAATATAACAAGAAATACCCCGATAACTTTGACTTACAGAAGAGAGAATAATGTTGGTATCTGTCTCAAATTGAGCTCTGTTACCTCAGTGGTATTTCTGTTCCTTTTGTAAGAGGCAATTGCATACGTTAAAGTCATAGCAGAGTTCTATATTTAAACATAAACTACTACATAATCTAAAATAAAAGCAGAAGAAATGTTCAATATATTGTCTACCTTTCTGTTCATAAACTTTTAATGAGATTTCCTAGAGGGTATGGGAGACGAATTCCCTAACTTTGTGAACAATGTATGAATAGATGAACATGCATTTATCATCATCATGAAAGAAAGTAAGATTGCAGCCATTTGTACATTCTGGAATTAAGGAAATCTGTTCTGGAATAGAGCACCTACCTTAATGTAGATGTAACAGTTGAACTCTAATATCATATCCACACCTTAAATTATTTCTTTATAAATTAGATGAGTGAAATTGGATTCAGAACTGAAAAGAATCAAAGCTTTAGCAAGGATTCAGAAGAATTTCTGGCATAATTTATGTATTCATTAAGTATTTGTTTTGAATATCTTTCTTTGTTGTTGTTATTTCTGTATTTTGTTGTTGGCATATTCATTAATTATTCATTAATTCATAAATGAATTAATTCATACATTCCTTTATGTATTCATTAAGTATTTGTCTTGAATATCTTTCTCGGTTGTTGTTATTTCAGCCTGGTTTCCATTCTTATCTCTTTGTGGCATGATGAGGAAAAAAAAACTGCATTTTCTGCAGACAAGCCTTGCCATACACGTTCTCCATAAAAACATGCCTGGCTTTCTATTATCATGTTCTCCCTCTACCCCTGAAAGGGGCATCTTGCAAGGTCTAAATCAGTAACTCTCATAACTGAGGCATATCAGAACCCATAGGGAGCTTCTAAATATTCAAATATTTAGAGTCTACCTCTAAGTATTTTGATTTATTAGCTTTGTAGACAGAGCCAAGAACTCTTGTTCAAATAATTACCCAAGTTAATACTAAAGGAGAAAACACTTCAGCTGCTCTTAGTAAGAATTCCTGTAACCTGTCTACCATGATCCACACCATATATTGGCATGGTGGAAACATAACGGACGTGACTTGATAACGTCAGGATAGTCAGTGAGTATCTGACTTTGTGCAAGTTGTAAGGCTATACTCCTCCAGAGGCAGGCTTAGCAGGTCAAGCCAGGTAATCCTGATAATTCACACTAAAGGATCCTCTGCTGTGCCCGCATGTTCTGTGAGCACTTTGTTTTGGTTTCCTGTGCCACTAGCTGTGATTCCCCCGTCCATGTAGACTAAAGTGCGGCTACTGCTCCCCCTGGTCTCCTTGCTGCCATCTAGTTTCTGGTACATTGCTTACTTTTACTTTCACACTCCCATGCTGTTTATACTCTATCCCTTCTTCCATGAATCATGTTTCCCTTCTCCATCTTGAAATTTTAATCACGCTTTAATATCCTGATAAATCATCTTCTAGGACTTTTTCAAAAATTTCCCCAGATTTACTTCTTCTTACCTTGATATTTACCTAACCTTCCCAAATCTCCTACAAAATTCTACTGTTCTTTTTGTTGTATTATCATCTTCTGTCATATATGCACAGATATTATATGTGACTTTGGGCTATCAGTATTTATTATGAATGTATCAGTTAAAAATTAGGTGTGACAAGTACTTGTTTAATGCTTCTTAGCCTATAAAACTCAGTTTATAATAGTCCTTTAGTTAATTGTCCATTGTTATTGTTTGAATGTTTTCATCCACTTCAAAATTCATGTTAAAATATTATATAGTAGTAAGAGTTGTGGCCTTAGGAGGGGATTGAGACATGAAGTCAGAGTACTTATGAATGGGATTAGATGTCCTTATAAAAGGACTGGACAGGAGGAGCTGGCCCCAGGAGCTTTACAACATGTGAAAGCATGGCATTATTTTCTTTCAAATGATGCAGCAACAAGGCCATCTTGAAAGCAGAAACCAGGCTTTCCCTCAACTCTGAATCTGCTCATACTTTGTTCTTAGAATTTCACCCTATAAAGCTCTGACACTAACAAACTAAAACATATATGAAAATAATCTCTAAGGTTACTAACTACCTCAACATCTAATAGCAAAATATAATAATGATGATTTTATTATTATTAACAATTATAATTAAAATAACATTTTTTATATGTGAAATGCCCCAGTGTATAATTTATGATCTCCAAAATATTTAATTTTTTTGATTATCATATTTCTATACCATAATCACTTAATAACAAAAGTAAAAATTCTGATATATTTATGTACATTATGTGAAATCAGAACCCATTATTCAGATCTTTAATTTATTTAATAATTACATCATTTAATACATATTTTAAGTTAACAATGTCAACTGAAGTTACAGATAATAAAGATATTGCAAAATAACGAAAGTTTAAGGTAGCTAGAAAATTCTCTTCGTATATATATATATATACACAAATACATACTCTGCACACACACACCCCCCTATATATTCAACTTGAAGGTATTTCTCATCTGGGTATGGGTTTTCATTTAAGTATATTTCATAAATGATGTGAATATCATTTAAAAAGTGAATATTCAGATTTTCCCTTTCCAATTTGGGTTGCAGTTTGAAATAGCATTTTTCTATTTTTAAGCCCCACTAAGATTCTTTATTAAGGTGGTAAATTATATGCTCTTTAAAATATCCATTTCATTAGCATCTATTTAGATGGGTGCAGGTCAAAACGATTCTGATTTCCTACAGAGTTAAAACTCTAGTCAATTATAATGACAGCAATTTTTTCATTAACCTTTTATATTGTAATTTTGCATATACTGAATGAATACTAGTTAATATCACTATACTGTTATTTTATAATAATATGTGGTGTAGGTAATATGAACTCTTATAACCTCTTTAATAAATCAGAACAAAATAATTATGTATGAAATGCTAGCTTGAAATTAATATAGAGGTTATATTTACCAAAGAGCAAGACATTTAACAGGAAAGTAATTTTTAAAAATATGTATAGTGTATATTTATGCAGCTTAAAAGTGAAACAATTATGTTGTTTTTTTTGATAATGACATTTTATCTTAATATGCATAATATTTTCCTAGATAGAATTACTCAGTAGTTTGCAGGACTTAATGTGATCATATTATTTTACAATTTTTTAAGAGATTAAATATTTATAATGTGTAATTGTACATTCACAAGTGCACCATGTTATTCTCTACATAATCACATAATTCCTTAAAATAATAGCAAAAGAAAGCCCTACAAATGCAAGTTTCAGGATCAATGCAGAGAATAATCATAGCAAAACTTGATCTGATGTCTTGATTCATGCAAACACAGGAATGCTTGCCTGAGTGCCAGTCAGAAAACTTCTCTGAAGATAAATACTTAAAACCATTATGATGGTAAACTTTACTAATGCCTACCATTTAGCTCTTTGGTATACATTGTACAGACCTGTGTTTGTGTTAGTTACAGGTTGGTAGACATAGAATTTTCAAAGACTAATGAACTATTGATCTCTCTGAATTATTAGGAATCTTCTTTTTTTTTTGACACAGAGTCTCGAGCTGTTGCCCTGGGTAGTGTGCCATGGCATTGCTGCTCACAGCAACCTCAAACTTTGGGGCTTAAGCGATCCTCTTGCCTCAGCCTCCCAGGTAGCTGGGACTCCAGGTCTTCACCACAACGCCTGGGCTGGATTCGAACCGTCCAGCTCCTGTGTATGTGGCTGACGCCTTAGCCACTTAAGCTACAGGTGCCGAGACAATTATTAGGAATCTTATTTCACAAAGTATTACTCTTCATGTGAGCACCGCATCTGAATACTGACAATTTCTACCAAAGAAGGCAAAAGTAATCCAGTTCCCAGCCATAGTCTAAAACACTAATCTTTGAGCCGAACATAAATGTAGAGTTCTAGGACTATTACAGAATGAAATAAAAGTTGATAGAAAAGATTTTTAGAATTAACAGTAATGGCAAGCTACTGACCTGGTAAAATGTATCTAGTTGAAGTTGAACTGATAACACAGAAAACACAGGAGGGGCATGCTTAGATTCAGACCAGAGAGGTTTTGTTAGAGCTCAGGGTTTTAAAAAATTCTAAGAGAGGATGACCTTAGTAAAGAATCATTAGTATTCATATATTAATTTATTTTTCTAGCTCTTAGTTTTATCATAAAATTGAATCACCCTGTAAGTTTTTAGTCTGGCCTTTTTGACTTCGCATAATATGATAATCATTCATATTGCTGTATTTTTTAGCTGTTCATTTATTTTCATTGTAGGATACTATTTCCTTATATTGATGTCCAATCTGGGTGGGTTCTAATTGTAGATGATCATGAGTAAACTTGCTATTTACATTTAATTGAAGGTCTTTGAATGAAGCCATAAGCTTCATTTCCCCTGCATAAATATCTAGGAGTGAGATTGTTTGGTCATATTGATACAGGACAAGTGGAGCCAGGACTTGCTGCCTTAGCCCTGGCAGTGTTGGTGCAGTGTCAGCAGAGCCAGCCCGCTGGAGGGTAGAGGGGGGTCCTAGGACGCTCCAGTAACCAGAAGGGCCAGACAACTGCTGGGGAGACACCAGCACTTTAGGTTTCCCTCCTCTTGTACTTCCAGCAGGGAGGGAACTCCACCTTTTCTTGGCCTGGTCAATTTCATGTAAGTTTCCTAAGTCTCAATTCTGTGAAAGGACTGTGTCCATTCATTAATACACTCATTAACCTTGCCCCACTGGAAGGGACTGTGTCCATTCATTAATATATTCATTCACCTTGCCTAAGCAGAAGAGACTGTTCATTCATTTCCTGGCCAAGGAACCCATGCACCTATATATACCCCCAGTCTGGGACAGACCAGGAGAGAAACAGAGAGGGCTTTTCTTTCTGGACTTGAGTTCTGTCTCTCTACCGGGAGCTTTAGTATTTTTTGTATTCTTTTCTGTAAATAAATTCGGTCTTACCACTGATTGTGGTCTGCTGATTTATTCTTCAAATCACTGAGACCAAGAACCTGAAATTCCGGTATCAGATTTGGTGAGCCAGCCAGGAGAGAAGGCAAAGTTCCGGTAACATATTTGGTGGCCCGTACGGGGACAGCCGATGGAAAGAAGACATCTGTGGTAAGTCATGGGACCGCTTACCTCTATTCTGTTTTTCTCTGTAGCTATCCTACTGGAGATTAATAAATTCAATGCCCACCAGCCTGTGTACGTGCATAGTGCAGATGCAGGCCTCCAGGTCACAGGCAAGAGGCTGTTGGGAAGCAGACTGTCTAATTCCCCTTGGCTTCTGAAAGAAGGCAAAGGGACTGTTGGAAGAATTTTAAAGCTATTCTCTGTTTATTCCTGTTCCCTGGTCGAGAACTGAGTAAGGAGATAGCACTAAGATACCCTGGTGGTCTCTTTACTGGGAGCTTTAGTGTTTTTTGTATTCTTTTCTGTAAATAAATTGTCTTACCAATGATCTGTGGTCCACCGATTTTTTCTTCAAATCACCGAAACCAAGAACCTGAAATCCCGGTATCAATACCATTTTGTGTTGCCACCAGTAATGTAGGAATGTTCCAATTTCTCCAGTTCCCTCTCAGCATTTGTCACTGTCGGTTATGTTGGTTTTAGAAATTCTGATAGGTGTACAGTGCTGTCTTACAAAATTAGAATTAGAACAAGAATCTGAAATACAAATTAGAATAAACTTTTAACAGAACTTCTTCATGTTGATCATCCACTGTGAAATGCTTTCAAGTACCAGTTACTTCTTTTTAATATACCATTATAATTCATACTTCATTTAATCAAAATTATTTTAGATGATGAATTTTTGTCATACTCCACTGTTGCTGTTTTTTTTTTTACAGGAACCCATGATTATGTTGCCGGAGTTTCAGGTTCTT
>CAUYON010083911.1:0-41774 GCA_963573935.1 Arctocebus calabarensis | reverse complement strand
GCTCCAATAGGGTTGATGTGTGTTCCTCAACCTTGTCTCTTGGCTCAGCTCCAAACCGTTGGCTTTCTTGCTAAATTTCTGTCCTTTAACTCTCCTTCTGGACAGGAGTGTCTGCAGAAAGCTGGCTACAGACCGCCATCTTGGCTCCTCTGCACATCTTAATTATACCATAGGTGGCCACATTCTAGGTCAAGGGACAGAACCTGCAAAGACAGAAGATGTGAGATGCCACAGTGTTCTGTATTTCATGAGTGAAGAATAGCAGGAAATTGAACGAGACATGTGGGCAGGAAGAGCAAGTGAGGGCCTTGCATACCCTGCCGCAGAGTTGACCTTCACCTAGTTGTTACTGGGAATGTTCTAAGGCGTCCTATTGCATAACAAGATGAGGAGCTATTTTTGTCTTTTGGTGCCTGAGGAAGGGCTCAGTAGGGCTGAGTGATTGCAAATATTGTCCTGCTCTGAAAGTCCACAGTGTTTGAGTCACGTCACCCCTTGACATGAGGCCAGCATGGGTTGAGGAAGGTACCTGTAGAGGCCACCAATATCCATTTTTAGCACATTAGCCTGAAGATGCAGGGAGTAAATCTGTATTTTTCTTTATTTTTTAAATATTCAATTAAAGATCATGACAAAATACCCAAACACTATGACGATGAAGAATAATATTAATGAATGCTTCTTTAAGAAGTAATTCTGCTTTTCATAACACTATTTTCTCTCTCTTCTCTCCAATCAGGCAAGTTACATTTAAAATATTTAAGATGATATTTCTTTAAATTGCATGTGAATCTGCCAAGTAGAAAGTTGGAAAATTAGGCAAAAACATATACTGAGATATATCTGCATTTCCAAGGATCAGGAAGACTGGGAGTGGAGCCCAATCTTGAAACTGGGATCAAACGTTGATCAAAAATTGGCTAAACATTTTTGTAGCTTATTTGACAAAACTGTCTAAAAAATTATAGCTCATTTCAGCCAACTAAATTCAGATGAAACTCAAACACAATGCGAGAGACCAAAAAGAAGGCATTTGTGGTATTTTCCAGAGTAAACACAGTGCATTCGCTTCTGAGAAAAGAAGCCAATGGAAATGCACATATTCCTAATTACACTAGGAAGGGAAGAGACATGAGAATTAAAATAGCTAATGATGCAAGCAACGTTGGCACACAGTATTTCTGCCTTTGATTAACTATGTGACTTTAGGCTTTTTTAGACTTTGATTTATTACCTGTTTATTAACAACCCTGATAGTGGCTGGTTTCTCTTATCTCAAGTAAGCCTGTGAAAAGAAATGCTACCATGTTAATAGGTGCCCTTGACTTTCATTTTCTGGCTTGGGCAGGTCTTCCTGAGTTGCAAGGAGGTAAATATCTAATCTGAGCACTCCAGCCAGGGTCTCCGGAGTGACTGACTGTAAGCTCAGCTGCCATCTGCAGAGCTGCACATCTGGCCAAGCAGCTGAGGGAAGAGCAGTGAATGTCCTCAGGGCCATACATCACTGCAGAGGAAACCCAACCTGTGGCAGATGTGCACCAGGGAAGCCTGGCTTCCAGAGCACAGGGCACAGTGGGGGAACATACACACACACACCCAGACACGGGCAAACAGACACGCAGACACACATGGAGATACTGTGTATGTCCACAGAGACACACACACACATATTACTCACACACACACATATTTACACATCCCGTGCACATACACACGTGCACAGGTGCACAACCCACACACAAATCAGACAGACACAGGTGCACAACCCACACACAAATGCCCACACATGTACACGAAGGCAAAGGCACAGATACATACACATCCCACACGCGTACACAAAGATAAACATGTACGCAGACACATATGCACATGACCCCCCACACATACACAGATAAGACAGGGCCAGACACACACACACCTCCGCACATGTCCACAGACACAGAAATAGACACCCACGAATCCACATGGACACCCACACCCTCTCCGCAGACAGGCCAATCGTGGCCAGCAGTGTGGGGTGCATGCACATGGGTGGAAAGGCCCCCCGGGACCCTGTGCAATGCAGTCTCCACCTACCGCAGGCAGAAAATAGGCCTCGTAATATTAATTATTATTAGCATTTCTAATCTAACACATTCCCACTCTCACCAGGATCCTGATATGTTTGGGGCTTGTGGGTGTTTCTCTTCGTTCTTCATATAGCACAGTTATATTTCAACCGTAAAGATTTATTTGGCAGCTCTAGGCCCTAGCTGTCTGCATCCAATTTATCAATCTTCGGGGGAGCCGATGACAGAAACACTCCCCCTTCAGCCCTGGATTAAGACACTTGCCAAGCTGACAACTGCATGGCTGGATCTCTGCTTACTTACACTCCCTGCCGGATCACATCAAAGCCCACAGATTCAGAAAAGTCATAATCTTTCCTACCGACTTGTATTAGACGCTGCTCCCCAAGAAAGGGTTTCCTGATGGATAGGAGGTAAAACCTCAACACACAGTCTGCAGTTAGGGGGCCACAGAATCCCTCTCTGGGGTCTCCTCTCCTCCTGCAGCAGAACAGAGGCTGTCTCCTTCCTCCTTCCCATCGATTACAATCTGTAGGCTAAAACTCAGAAGACACAGATCTGGACACTGTATTGGAGGTTTTATGTTCCAGCAAGACCGTTCTGAGCTAAAAGGTCAAGGGCATTTCAGATGCTTCACACATCCTTTAGTTTCTCTTCTCCAAGAAACCTTCCTTCACTACTACTACACACACTTCCCTCTCCACCGTCCACTGATGGATACTTCCAACACCCTGGACAAACTTCTCTCAGTTCCCTAAATTCACTGCTTTGTGTCTATGTGGCTATTTTTTTCACGACACTGTGAGTTTCTATGGGCCGGTCACAATTTATTCAAATTTGACATCTCAGGAACAGGTATGTACCTAATAGGTATTCAATAAAAAATACAACGTGCCAGGAAACACTAGAAGCCAGGACTGTGTACTTATCACAAGGATTCTCAGACACAGGTGTCCAGGCCCGGCACTGTCACTCACGCCTATAATCCTAACACTCTGGAAGGCTGAGACAGGAGGCTCAAGTGAGCTCAGGAGTTCAAGACCAGCCTGAGCAAGAGTGAGATCCAGTCTCTAAAACTAGAAAAATTAGCCAGGTTTGTGGCAAGCACCTGTAGTCCCAGCTACATGGGAGGCTGAGTCAAGAGGATCACTTGAACCCAGGAGTTTGAGGTTGCTGTGAGCTAGGCTGACACCAGGGCACAATAGCCGGGGACAACAGAATAAGACTTTGTCTCAAATAAAATAAAAATTAACAATTACAAAAGAAGAATGTCTAAATGGAGAAGGCTAAGTATTTCTAACAACTGAAGTGTGCCATACATCATCGGATTCTCTCTTGATATTCATGAAAAATACGTTCAGAATTCCAGATCAGAAATGGGGTGGGGTTGGGGGTTGTGTATCAGACAGGAGTATTTACTAGCAGCATGGTAATCTCAATTTGTTCTGGGTACTTAATTCTCATTTGGTCCTCACAGCTATGTAAAAGAGGCATTATTATCTACATGCAAAATTGCTTTCTGTATGAGGTCTTTGGGTTTCTCAGAAATAATTTTTATTACAAACATTAAACCAGTGGATGTTAAATCTGTACAGGTCTCATTGCAAAATTCAGGAGACAGCTTATATTTTAAGAATTTTCCGTAGCCTGATATCTTTGCTATGGTCAACCAAAAAATAAGGTGGTGAGTTTGCAGTGGAGTGAATCAGAGGTCCAGGCTTACTTAAAAGTTCCCAAATCTTTGAATTCACCACCCTAACTGTTGTTAATTCTATCAGTGATTATGAGAACTAACATTACAATTAGTTCTTACAATTTTACAATATACTGAGTTTACAATTTGGCTTTTTATGCTGTAAGAGGCACCACCACATGCAATAGTGATTGGCGAACTGGAGGCAGAGGAGAATGGAATCTTTAAACATTGTATATTTTTTCACATTTTTGGCTTTGGAGTTCAGAAATAGACCTCTCTGCATCACCCTTTTGTTTTGCTTAAATCAGGAGTCTTAAACTTCTACAAACTAGGTCATAAATTTGAACTCCGCAATTCATAAAAATTATGAACACTACCTTTTATTGTGTATAAATTTTACCTCAATTAAAAACAGAACTCCTCAAAAAACAAACAAACAAAAAAACAAAACTCCTCGTCTCTTGAGAGCAAATAAAAGTTACTTTTCTGGGTTAAGTGGAGTGAGATACAGCAGCTCTAACTTTTTTTTACTATAAACATGAATAAACAAAGTAATATCTCTATTTAGAAATGTGGGATGCTTCTGCTTGTATATTTTTCAAATGTACAAAGGGAACCTAGATGAAACCCTTCTCACTTCTCTAGAAGGGCAAGATGGGAAAAGGACAGAGTCTCGCACCAAAACTCCACTCATGGTTTTGAGTTTAATAATTGTTAGACAGGTGCAGGCTTTTAGAAAATTATAAACCTGAGTTCCTTTTTAAATAGAAAAGAAATCATTATAGGGCTTTATGGACATCAGGGGTGTATCCAGTAACATGACTTTGTCATCATTATCTATGGTTATGACCAGAAATGGGAATAGAAGTAGACAATTTTGTGTGTGTGTGTGTGTGGTATTTTAAGAGAAAAGGAGGAAAAAGGACATGGAAAGAAAGGATTGGCCTAGACCAGTGGTTCTCAACCTTCATAATGCTGCAATGTATTTTCATTGTTAAAAAGGGGTAGCGACCCACAGGTTGGGAACTGCTGGCCTAGACAATCTACAGGGCGCTATCAAGTTTGGACTTACCGCCCAATGTCAATGGGGGAAAAAACAAACCAATGAAGAAACAAATAAAAACATAACACCTGGGTGGCGCCTGTTGCTCAGAGGAGTGGGGCACTGGCCCTATGTGCCAGAGATGGCGGGTTCAGACCCAGCCCCGGCTAAAAACTGCCAAAACCCCCCAAAAGTAACACCTAATAAGCTGCAACTGGTGGAGAATAGAAAAACTATCCAAATGCATTTACTTTGTGCAAAATGAACCTTCACAGGGAACTTACCAGGTACATAAAATGATTCCTACTTTGAAGATGAAGCAACTACAGCATGAGGAGATTAAATAATTTAGCCAAATTCATCCAGTGAGAAGCAGCACGAGTTTTAGTCTGATATTTGGCTGTCTCTAAAGCCTGTCCTCAGGCTTTGGATCCCAAAACTGTTCTCAACTTTGAGAAACACGTTTAGTCTTTCCCCTGCTTGACTGTTCTATATCTGGGAGGCACTCTGTCGTCAGATGACTCCCCACGAAGCAGGGGCTGTCAGGAAGACAGGGTTGTGGCATTTTAGGAGCATCTCAGCCCTGTGGGTCTCTGTCTTGAACCACATCGCCTTGTCGGCTGAATGCAGACACAGCTCTCCTGGAACTGAGGGACATGTAACCATAGAATGTGTGTCAATGACGTGAGATCCTTACCAATTAGTATGCCCCACTGCTTTTCAGGGACCACTTACTGATGTTAGTACCCAGCATCGGTTAAGAATAGACACAGACATGTGCCCTGGCCACTGTGTTTTACCTTAGGAATTAAAAAAAAATTATATACTAGTATCCTTCTCTCTTCCTTTATAGCATTCAAAAGCGCTGTGGAAATTGCCCTTCACAATGAGGAAGTCAAGAGAAGAATATTCATGGAGAATATTCATGTGCCAGTGACCCCAGAGGCCCCATGAATGAGCAGCACAGTTGGAAATCAGTCAGGTGGGACAAAGGTCTTCCTGAAGGCTGAGTCCATGTATCCTTCCTTGCTTGTCATCACAACTATATAATGTTTCTCTTTAATATACAGTTCTTTACTCCACACAATTTATTATTAATTACCCACTAATGCAATCTTATCGGTATCTCTCAATCTTACAGGTATCTCTCAATCTTACAACATATTGTTAAGGGGAATTATATTTTTTTACTAAAATCACATAACATTTACTGCAGCATTCTGACTTTGCACAAATTAAGTAGCACATAAACTTACAAGTGTCATGTTAATTATTCTACCCTTATATATAACATTCATCCATTTATTCACTCATTGAATAAATATTTTCCAAAATCTAATCTGTGCAAAGTCCCCACCCTGGCACTAGGGATACAGTGGTGAACAATGCAACCCCCTGGGATTTACATGCCATTTAAGTATAGACCTAAATCAAAATGCAGGAATAATCCATACAATTATCAGAGAAGACCATTACAGGCAGAGGGAACAGCAAATGCAAGGGTCTAAGGTCTTTTGTAAGATGTCATTTTAGCTGACTTTCTCATGACTATAGAAAATAAAATCACTTGTTGGAGCTCTGATCTAAGGTCAACATGAAGCCTCATTGTCCTACAGTAAATACATGAATATATACAGAGGCAAATATAAATTCACATATGTATTACAGTGTTGCAATTTGGGAGACTATAACACAAGGCAATGTATTAGTTAACATTCTCCAGAGAAACAGACCCAATAGGATGTGCATGTGTATAGAAAGAGATTTAAGGAATTGGCTCATGGGATCATGGGGGCTGGTAAGTCCAAATGCATGGTATGAGCTGGCAGGCTAGAAACCCAAGGGAGCCTACGGTCCAGAGACTTTCCCCTTGTTCAGGGTGACTGGACTTTTTGTTCTATTTAAGCCTTCAGCTGACCGGATGAGGACCTCCCTTAGCCATACATTATACAGACCAATCTGCTTTACTCAAAGTTCACTGACTTAAATGTTAATTTCATCCAAAAACACCGTCCAAGTTGACACAAAATTAACCATCTCAGGTGTATGGCTCCTGAGGCCACACGAGGAAAGTGTGAACTGAAAGCATGCAGATGTGGCAGGGCTCATCCTCACTTATAGGCACTCTGTTGGGTGAGGATGATCAATCCCATTTTTGGAGCATTCAACATTGGATTCACTCAGGTGGGTGGAGTGAGGAAAATCCAAGTAGCAGTATTGCTCTGAAAGAGATGTATTCATATGTGGCAGGAGGTAACATAGCCAACTAGGTAAACTGAGGGTCAAGCAGGAGAAGAGATGAACCCCCAGGATCCTGATTAGACACACCTGGCCTCAGGGAAGGCTGTATCTTCAGGGTTGATCACTAGACAGGGCCCCTATGAGAACAAAGGAGAGAAAAGCTAACCAAAATCCCAGTCCGTGGTCAGACCCAATCCAGAGCTGGGGGAAGAAGGAGAAGGCACACAACAATTGAGGCCCAGGCCTTGCTCCTTGTTCAGTACATCCCAGTCCTGGTGGACAGTACAGGAGATAAGTGCAAGTCAGGCAAGATCTGAGCCCTGGAATCCTAGGTCCAGAACATTTACATGCGGAGCTATTGGTGCAGTGGAATAAATAGAGAAAACAAGAAGGTAGCTTGCATGTATCTGCATAAATTAGATGCATGCATTTTGTTCCTATGGAAATATATATGCCTGGCACAAGCAGCCTTCTATCATTGCTAAGTACTGCTTTAGGAAAATATTTGCCCACCAAAATCTTTGGAGTCACCCTCCCATGAGGGATGATTTCTTTCATTCATCTGTCACTAAATTTTGACATAGTTAAAATGATGTCTTTATTCTTTCAACTAAAATCACAAGAAGAAAGAATCTAAAATTCCACTGTTTCTTTCACTTAGCTAAAATCCAGGTAGTTTAGAGCATTATTTCCTCAAGGCAGATGAAAATTCATCATGCTTTATCAAACAAACTTGCAGAGAAATTTCTGGTTTACTTCCAGGCCACTTTGTATGAAAGGAATAATAAATCAGGTAAGCATCTATCTTAGCTACTAAAAAAGATGTAAGAGATTTATTTGTATAACTGAACTTTGGAGGGAACTACTGTTAATAGTAAAGTTGATTCCTGTTATCAATCAATGTATTCATCCCCAAGCAAAATATCTCCTAAATCAAAATACAGTGTATCTCTTTGGACAAGATCCACTTTTTTTTCTCTAAGTACATGGTGATAAAGCACGATGGATTGTTTGCTTCTTAAGAAGTGGTTTAAAAAGCTATTTTCAAAGGAAACTCACTTGATCAAATAGACCTTTCTCTACTTTTAGCTGTGCATTCAAAAAAGTACCTTCCACAGCTTAAGTGGAAAATGTTAATGGACTAATCAAATGTAGTAAAGGTTCTGTATTTTAAAATAGCTCAAATACAGGAATGTTCTACTCATGATGCTTCGGTAAGTGATGGACCATATGGAACAGTGGTCCCACAAAATTATAATACTGTATGTGTTCTGTATTTTTTCTATATTTAGATATATTTAGGTACACAAATACTTCACCGATGTGTTACAGTTGCCTCCAGGATTCAGTACAGTAACCTGCTATATAGATTTGTAGCCTGGAGCAGTAGCCTCTACCATATAGACTAGGTATGCAGTAGGCAGAGTCATCTCAGTTGTGTGAGCACACTCTGTGATGTTTGCCCAATGACAGAATCGCCTAAGAATAGATTTCTCAGAATGTATCCCCATCATTAAGTGATTCTTGACTATACCTGTATTTTTCTGAATTTAGACATGTATAAGCACACTGTCACTGTATCATGATGTGGAAAATGAATCCTTAAAAAGACTGCTTTTCATCAAATGGCATCAACATATATCTCTCAGGTGTATATAAAAGAAAGTTGCAATTCCTTATGAGGCCTAAAATTGCCTTAAAGATAAGAGTAAAAAGCCCAACACATTCACAAGAGTTATTTATTTCCTGAAAAATTTCTTTAAGAATTTTAAGAGTTTCAGATAAGAAAGAAAAAGGGTAAATTTGTTTCTCCAACTACTCTTCTCATTCAGTTATTCGTCTGTGAAGACTTTCAGTGCACAGTGCGGACCTACTTCCATAGGAGTCAGAAGAAGGACCAGTCACTCAAATCCAAATGGCCTGCCTCCATCCCAAGGCAATGGAGAGGAAATCCCACTATGCCTGTCAATGGATTGCTTTTCAATATACAATTCCAAAGTCCTCCCGCTGTGAACCGAGCTAAGCCAATTCAGTCATCTAAAAAAGGCCAATACTTTTGTGAAAACTGGGGACTCTGGTGACAAAAGTTGGATGAAACATAAGAATGAAAGGTCTTAGAGACTTAAAATTCTGCTGAAGTGCAAACACTTATTATTAACTAGAAACAAAAAAGAGGCCTACTCCATCTGCCTTTGTAAGTTCTATCTTCAAGCTCTCTAACCAGAGCCACACAGGACAGACAGCCCCAAACTCTAGGGCAGGATCAGCAGCCTTCTAGTCAGGGCAGTGGACTGAGTCTTCCCTCAAAAACACACGACACAGCAGCTCTCGGTTCCTCCACCCGGGGCTGCGGGGCTTTTTCCTTCAATGGTGCCGTACACTCTTTCTAGCCAATTGCTTAGTTTAACCACCACGTCTTTCAGGGATCTAAAATTATTTTCTAACCATATGCTGATGAACAGACTTCTGGTACAGATTTTGGCAACTCTATTGGAAGGACTTGTACAGACTCTGTGATGGTTGATTTTATGTGTCACCTGGCTGGGCTAGGGAGTCTGTCCAGTTGTTTGTGACCACCAGTCTAGATGTTGCCATGGGGCTATTTTATTAGATATGATTAACATTTACAATAAGTAGCTTTTAAAGAAGATTTCTCTCCATAACGTGAGCGGGCCTCATCTAGTCAGCTGAAGGCCTTCACAGTAAAGTGTGGGGTTTCCTGAGGAAGAGCAACTCTGTCCCAAGACCGCAGCAGAGAAATCTGTCTGTCTGGATTTCGAGTCTGCCCTACAAATTTCTAACTTGCCAGTCCCCACAATCATGTCAGTCAATTTCTTAAAATCCATCTCTCTCACTCTTTCTCTCTCTCTCTCTCTCACACACACACACACACACACACACACACATTTTATTTCTCAGAAAAGCCCAGACTAAGCCTCAGCCTCAGCAGTACTCAAGGCTTCTGATTTGAGTACTTTGAGCACTAACATTCCAAATTTAGAGTGTACATTAAAGTTAACTTACTTTCACACACATTTCACACAACATGAAAGTAAATTATCACACGGACTAACGTTGTTCTGTGGGTCCCTTCCCTCCTATGTCCTTTATTTATTTGTTATTTGCCTCATCTCACATTGACAGTTAAGCAGATGCAGAATTAATTTCTCGATTTATTTTTCCTGTTATGCTTATGTAGCCCCCAAAAGGATTCGCTCAGGAACTTGAAAGCTTACTACAGTAACCGTAAGTATGTGAAGAGTATGAAAGGTAAAACGTTGGCTTCACGTGGGAAAGCTGTCCTGTGACGCAGTAGAGAGTTATTCTGTATAAAGTCTCCTCCTCGTAAGGTAGAATCTCATAAGCGGCCTTGTAGCCGCCTTATTTTATTAGGAGCCTTCAGAGACCCACTCGTTACTGCAGTAAAAATCAACATGCATGTTTATAATCCTAACTTCTGCCTCTACCAGGGGGATTGAAAATAATGTATTCAAAAACCAGAATGAATGTTAAGAATCCATTAGTTCCTGTCCTGAACATTCATTGTGGCTGCACTGTGGCTCCCTGGAAAACATGTAAAACTATAAAATAAATAGTTTCAAAAGAATCCTTAATCAGGAGATTCTTTTAAAAGCAGTATCTTTGTGGAATTTTGTGGTCGTGGTGTTTTTGAAAGTAGAAATGTCCAAATGAGAATTTTTTAAAAAAATTTCAGATTGGACGGCGCCTGTGGCTTAGCGAGTAGGGCACCGGCCCATATACTGAAGGTGGCGGGTTCAAGCCGGGCCTCAGTCGAACTGCAAAACAAAAAACGTTGTGGTGGTCGCCTGTAGTCCCAGCTACTTGGGAGGCTGAGGCAAGAGAATCGCCTAGGCTCAGGAGTTGGAGATTGCTGTGAGCTGTGATGCCACAGCACTCTACTGAGGGTGATATTCTGTCTCTACAGAAAAGAAAAATTTTTTTTCAGATTAATACAAGGGTACAGTTGATTAGGTTACATTGTTTGGGTTTCTCTTCACACAGGGGGTATGCTGGATGTGTCCATTAGATGAGAGCCTACTATTCTTCCTCCCTCCTCCCCTTCCCAACTGCCCCCCACCCTGCAAGTGAGAAATTTTGTAAACATTACATTAAAGTCCACTAATTTATCTAGGTCCTTCAAATACCTGGGTCAACATAACTCAAAAGAAGTCACATAGAACACAGAATCTAAAAGAAGCCTCATAAAAAATGGTTTACATAATCAAGCAAATTTTAAAAATGTTTTCACTATGTTTGTCCCTCTCGCCACCAGAAACTCACAAAGCACAGAGCCTGGGAAAGGCCTTATGAAACCCTTCAGTAAGGAAATCTGTTTGACTTGGTTAAATTTAGTGGCCCTAAAATATAGTCAATAACAGAATCTTTATTTTGAGAAACTTCCCTTAACAGTCCATAAAATGCTAGAACACACTTTGAAAAATGTTAACATAAACTATTACAGACAAAATGAGGTTAAAAAGAAAAGTTTCCACATTAGGAGATTCTGTAACTTCTCCCAAGAAGTCATCTTAGTGTCTGGCAGACAGAGAATCTTTTCTGTATTTCAGATAAATCTCCATGCAACATTTTGAACATTTCTTGATGTTTAGTACTCAGTGAGAAGAAGAAGAACAGTTGATCACCATTTTCTGTGTAATAAATCATTATTCTTTTTACAGGCCTTTATTAAGACATCTATCCACCTATTTTTTTTTTTTTTTGCCACTATAGGAATAAGTAGGAATTTCTTAGATATTTACTATCCATAAGTTAACTACTTTTGTCACTTTACTTGGAACCATCTACTTTTTCCATTAGCTTTTTATGTTAGGCCATAAATTTAGATACTCTACTCGATGTATGGCCTGCATTTAGTACTATGGTGCTTAAAGTACCATGGAATGATACCTTGTGTGTGGGAGTTGGGTTCAAAAGTCAGCAAATCAGGCAAAATCAGGTAGTGTCAAAAGTACTCTTAAAAACCTATTAGAAAGGTGAAAACCTATTAGAAAGTCTTGATGGTGGAGCAGAACAGGCCATCTCTAAGGAATCTCAAAGGAAGAGCCCACCCTCCAGATCTGAGACACGAGGCTGTACCAAATAAAAACACACGAAAGTTGGCTTTCTTCTCGAAGGCCATGTTGCATGAAAAGTACAAATCTTTAAGCAACAGCACTCCATTCATCACAGCAAAATGCTCACACCATGAGGGTTCACAGGAAATGAAACTGGCCAAGCGAAGGACAAATCCACATCTCCTGTCCTCTCCTGGGACTGCATTCACTGAGGGTAACAGCAAGAAATTTACCAACACTACAGGGCGTCCCAAATGTCACCCCTAAAGTCACTACACATAGGGAAAATGGGAAATTGTCATTACATATACTTTTGTCTACAAAATATTCATTGAAAAGTTTTACAAAGAGGTAGCCAACACATAGAGAATACTCTGTAAATATTTTGTAATGAATATATTGTGAAGAAAGGTACATATAACTACAATGTCCCATTTTCCCCATGCCTGGCGACATTACAGGAGACCTTTGGGACACCCTGGTATTTAAGTTGTTATATTTGCCTCTCTCTTTCTTTTAGTTGCTTTTGATTCAAAAAACAATTGATTTGGTTTATTTGAACTTGTATAAATGTGCCTATAATCCACATCGCCATATGTCAAACTATATTTCATTATTGTTGTAGTTGAATTTTAAATAGTCTATTCAACATCTTCTAAGCACAAGGCAAGGTGGGTGAATCATTATTTTCTATTCAATTTTTCTTCAATTCAGTAATATTTAACAAGAACTTGCTCTTTGCAAAGAATGGAGGAAATATTTGGCAAAAGGATGAAAATACCCTCACCCCAGCTTCCGACTTGTTTTTTTATAATTTATTTTTTTCTTTGTGTGTTTTTTTTTATTAAGTCATATACACATAGACCATGTATACAATAATGCATTTATGGGGTGCAATGTACTGATTTTATATACAATTTGGAATACTTACATCAAACTAGTTAATATAGCTTTCACCTCATTTACTTAATTATTGTGTTAAGACATTTATACTCTAGACTTAATAGATTTGACATGTACACTTGCAATATACACCATAAGTTGATTCCACCTTTACCCTCCCTCCATCCAACCTCCCCCTTCCACTCCATCCCCCTCTTCTTCCCTCCTTCACCCTGGGCTATGGTTATGATTTATCTTTCATATGAAAGTGTGAGTGATTGTAAACTGGTTTCAAAACAGTACTGAGTACATTGGATGCTTTTTCTTCCATTCTGGGGATACTTTAATCAGACTTCTTTTTGTTGGAGGAACCTAAACTAAAATCCAAATAGGACGGTATCAAGTATTATAGTAGGATAGGAATCGGGCCTTCTAAAATGAGTAGGGTTTTACTAAATATAGAAAAATACGTGTGTGTGTGTGTGTGTGTGTGCACATTGGAACTGGAGAAGAGACGGGTGGAGCTGAAACGAAAGCGCCCACAACCTGCGACTTTGGTTCTTGCGCTGCTGGCGACCTTGAACCAGACTCTGCTGCTCGCAGCCCCACACGCCCGTCACTGAAGCCATGACTTTCGCAGCAAGAATAAGCATATTCTTGTGGCAGCCCAGTGAGAAGGCAGGGGAGCAAGGCTCAAACCGGCGTCCCCACAGGGAGGATTTAGGGATGTTTATGGGATGCGGGAGCCGGCGATCTAGGGCATGCGGAGAGGTGCCGGGCAGGGGGGTAGGGAGGCCACCGGCAGTCCACAGCGCGCTCAGGCTCCGTCCTCCGCTCCTCATGGGATGCCTGTTCAGAGAACCGGGCACTAGCGTGAGCGAAGGGAGGAGTTTGGGATCTCTGATGACAAAAGGTCACCTTGCGGGCACTTGGGCAGACCCATTTGAAAAGATGGTAGGTGGTCTTGACCACTTCAAACTGGACAAGAGCTGAAAGTTCCTGAAAACACCACTAAAGCCAGCGTCCCCATGGTGATGCATTCGTCCCAGGAAGCTAGTGAGAGTTTCTTTACATGGGGTTCAGCAGTGTGGCTTTACTATAGGGGGAAAATACCAACAAGAAGTAGGGGACTAAAAGCAAGCAGGGCAGATTAAATCTGGTGGGTCAAATCACATCAGCCCTCAGTTTCCCTGGAAGGCTGGATAAATGAAGGGAAACAAGAACTAAAATTGGAAAGACGGATGAGCCTAGGTTTGGAAGGACCCTGAAAGCTTTGCTAGGAAATAAGGACTTGATAGCGAATGAGGGGCTCGTGATGATTTCTTGCCAGGGGACCGTCCTATTCAGGGGAGGAAATGGGGGGAGGGAGGTTGCAATGGGTCTTATTCTGTCTCTATCCACCACCCTCACCATAAAATCTAGTATTTTCTTACACTTGGCCGCTGTTTTATTCTCGCTGCAGAGGCTTTGCCTTGCATATGCATGTCCCTCCCACTCCCATCAAAACTGTTTGCTTTGCTTGAATTCTGTGCCAGTTTTATGGTAAATTTTCATTGCCGTCAAGTTTCCCAAATGAAGATCACCCTATGGCTCAGCACACATAGCTGCACACTGAGCAGTGAACTGCACCCAGTCCTGCCACTCAGACACTGCCCTCTGCCTCTGAGAGGTATGGAACATATAAGGCTGATGGCAGGAAATAACAGACAAAACCCTTTTACCTTGCCAAGTTCTATTCTAGATTCCCTGGGATCCATTGATAAGCAAAGCAGGAAACTTCCCTGCCAACATGCTAGCTGGGAAGGGAGATTGTCAGGGAGACCAACAACAGGCAATGACTCTGGGAAGTAAATTTTTGTATCAGGTTAGGCGATTGGTGTTATTTAAAAAAAATTAGAGGCGGGACAGGTAAGGAGTATCTGGAGGCAGCCTGGGCAACCTGCTCAACATCATTAATGAAAATGCATATGCGATGAGATACCATTTCATAGCCACTAGATTAGCTAAAATGAAAATAACTAGTAACAGCAAAATACTGTTTATTCTACCAGGTTTCCCAATGGCTTCTCCTGTCACTTAAAAGTATTCCAAAGTAAACTATATGTCATAAAAATTTCTCAATCTTTACCACACCTGATTTAGATAACCGGGTGTCCTTCCCTGTTTAGATAACAGGGTGTTCCCAGGCAACATCAAGCATAACCAATTTCATTCTGCATGTCTTTGCACATACAATGGAATCGTCTATTATTCTATAGGCATTTTTATAACCTGAGCCAAATCTGTCTTGTGAAGATGTGTGCATAGACATAGAAAGTTAAAGAATGTCATTACATCATGTGTGCATGCATGTTCACACACGTGTGATCATGTACATGTGTTCATACATGCGTGCCCATTCATGCGTGTCCGTGCATGTGTATCTGTGCATGTGGGTTCTTGCATGTGCAGGCTGAGTGAGAAGTTTGTCTGACAATCTTCGTGGGTCCGTCACCTGTCTGCTCTTCTGGTGAGAAGAATGTCCAGGGGCTAGCATGTGTCATCAACTTTTCATGAAGCCAAACCAAGAACAGACATGAAGAAAGTTGAGCATAGCCACCTCTCTAAGTGAGGAGATGCGTGGGCCCCACCCTACCCATCCCCTCATTGCTACCAAGTTATCACTGGCGGCCATTTCCATTGGTCAGGTTGCAGATTAGACCCCATGTAAACCTTAAAATTTGGCTTGTTTCCCATTCCCAGAGCTGTAACCTATGATTTGTGTTAGTTATGAAGGCAATGATGTAACAGAGGATAGATCGATGAATGGACGGATTGCACAGATGGTTACATATACTCAGGGGAAAAAGCCCTTAAATCAGTTTTCCAAGGGGAAACTTCACTGCCTTATGCTGTTAGCATTGGTCATTATTAAGCAAGTCAGATCTTTTCTTCTACCCCTAACCCCTTCCAGAGTTCTCCATTTACAAGTGCAGCCATGATTGTAAAATGTGTAATAAAAAAAAACCCCAAACATCAAGACACCCTGTGAGAATGTAACAAAAACCAACACCAGATAAATCACTCATAAATAAAAGTTAATGATGTTTCCTCTCTTTGTTCAGGGAAACCACATTAGAAAACAAGGGAAATGGCAAACTATAAAAAAAATAGATCCAATCACACGAATTCTCCAAAACAATCAAAATTAGACTGGCTATTTTCCTGATTTATGCCACTCTTTATTGCAAACCAACATGCCTAGTCCAGCTTACATCTGCAAGACTCATAAAGAAAATGCTAGTGTATGGTCAGACTACAGTGCTCGTGGGGTGCAAACATTAACTAGTCATAGAAAAAAGTGGACTAATCAACCTTCATAGCTTTAATTCTCTTTATCTCTGCTGATTATTCTAATCATAATGGTCAACATCAAATTAGTTCATTTTAAAATTTATTGCCTCCAAAAGACTCAACGCAATTCTAAATTCCTAACTTATTATTTACACGATGTAATAGATGCTCAGATTTGATCTCAATGCATGTAGCATGGTTGTAATAGGAGGATGTGCTGAACAGGCACAGAACAGGGTAAGTTCTACACAAAAACTCTCATTGTGATTCCCATTAAGGGATCACAGGCAATGCAACATGAGCTCTTTTGTGATAAATACAAAGCTAAGATTGAGATCTTAATTTTCGAATGCTATGAAAAGAGTGACATAAATTAGACACAATCCCTATATTTAATCTGCAATTATTTCTAGAGAAAAGCTAACATATCTTAGTTCTACCCAATCATGCACAGATTCTTGTAACATTCAAATATCTACTTTTTGAGTCTCCTGTCTACACTTACCATCCTATTGGTTTGGGGGAAGTTTAAAAAATGAGGTGATGCGATCACATTTCTCTAAACACTCCTGTAGCTCTCTGCCTTTCTGGGAAGACCACTGTAGCCCTGACCCTCTGCCTCAGTCATCTGCTCCCTGTTGTTCCTTGATAGCATCAGCCTCATTCCTACTTGAGGGCACTGGCATCTCTACTTCTGCCAGGAATGCTCCTCCCTCAAATACTCAAATGGCTCACTCCCACACTTTCTTCCAGGCTCGGGTCCTGTGTCTTCTTACTTGAGAGCCCTGTCTTGACATCTCCAAAGCCTTAATCCACACTTAATTCTGATACAAACAATATTGTATTTTATTGGTGATTTGTTAATGATAAATAATGATGATTTCCCCTACACTATAATCCAAGTCTCTGAGACCAGAATCTTTGCTTTACCTACAGGAGGCACACAACAAATAATAAATGAAGGAAGAAAAAGGAAAGATAGGCTACTCTCATTTTTATTGGTCAAGGTAAATTTGGTAGCATTGAGAATGAAATAAATATTTCACCTAATCCTCAGGATTCTGCGGATTCTTGATGGAGAAAAAGATATTCTTTCTGATAATGGACTTCCTACCATCTCAAACTTCTAGCAGCTATCAAATAAATCTAACCAAGTACACTGAACTTGCTGTTGAAACATATCTAAGTCAACAGAGTTGTGCTTATTTTGCTAACAATTTTGCATAAATTTTATTTACTGTGTTTTTAAACACAGAAGACTGTCCACGAAGCAATACCTCTATTTTCTTATAAATTCAACCTTGTTGGATAATGAAAAATCCAGAATTGAAGTCAGAATTCTTAAATCATTGCTTTAATAACAAATTACTGGATGTGAAAAATGGAATTGTCAGAAACAGCGACTGAGGCAGGAAATAAACTGTCATAACAGGTTAAAAACTAGCAGGAAAATTTGACTATTAAGACCTGATTTCCTTCTCTCTTTCAGTGTATAACTGGGCCAAAAAAATTAAAAAATAAAAAAAAAAGGAGAAACAGAGAGAGCAGGCCACAAAACATGTGCTAGAAGCCAAACCCCTGTCTCCAACTTACGAAAAAACAAAATGTAGACAGTGTAATTGGGCTCCCAGGATTCCCTGAGGCATCCTTTAATATTTGCAACAAATTTTCAGGATGAACGCCACCGTGGAAAGGCTAAATTCTTACAATCTCAATAGCTGGAATGCTTTGCTGTTTTTTTTTCATGCTACATTAGTTTTGGGTGGTGGTTTTTTTTTTTTTTTTTTAAAGATTCCACCAAAGGAAAAGTCACACCAGCCTTCCAATGGGAAATTTCCATTCATTCATCAGGATAACAAAGACACCCTGGGGAGGACCAAATTGTGCCTGAATGCAACTGGAGTCCACCATCATCATGAAGGTCTATATGTAACACGCCTGGCCAAGATGACAGCCTGTGGGGACTCATCACTCTCCTTAATTAGGTGGAGGGAGTCAAAGAAACCACTGCTGGTACACCATCCCAGGCTCCCCTCCACATGCTCCTGTAGGTGAGTTCTGATAGAGCAGACATGCCAAGCCATGCACTCATGCCAGATAGCGAAACATTCATATGCATTCCCAACATTTTGAGATGCTGTTGAATGCTGGTTTCTGTAGAGCAGGGTTTTTCCAAGTATGGTTCTTCTACTGTCAGCATCCATGGAATGTGTTAGAAATGCATATTCTTAGGCTTCATTCCGGACCTACAGAGTCAGAAAATTTGCCAGACTCACACCTGTAATCCCAGCACTCTCTCAGGCCGTGGATCACCTGAGCTCAGGAGTTTGACACCAGCCTGAGCAAGAGTGAGACCCCATCTCTACCAAAAATAGAAAAACTAGCCGGGCGTAGGGGTACACACCGATAGTCCCAGCTACTCAAGAGGCTGTGGCAAGAGCATCACTTGAGCCTAAGAGTTTGAGGTTGCTGTGAGCTATGACCCCATGCCACGCTATCCAGGGAAATTTTTTTAAAAAGGCAATAGATAAAGAAATAAAGAAAAAAAAAGCCCTGCAGGCATTTCTGATGCACTGCTTTATGGGCTATATTCAGTTTACAATAAAAAAAAAAAAAAGATCTGGCTATCAAAATCTAACTTTACAGATAATTGACCTGTTGTTAATTTATTTATTTGTTTAGGCAATGTATCTTGAGTATCATGTGGTACATGCTGCTTTGGAAGCTGGAGACTCCGTGGTGAACAAAACAAATATAAACATTGACTTTTCGGAGCTTACCGTCTAGACGAAGGAGGCAGACAATAGATGAAAATACACAAATCATACCACACTACTGATAATCATTAAGTGTCATGGACAAAATAGGCAATGAAAAGAAGATGGAGACTTTAGGAGAAGGGATATGAGTGCATTTTAAATAAGTTGGTCAGGATTACTGTGAAGATAAAAGTTGAACTTTGGGTCAGTTAATGAGTGTGCAAGACTTTATTAGAAGGTGGTTTTCTATATAACTTTTAAAAACCCATATATAAGTAGATTTACAGAAATGTTTATATCATTATTTCTTTCAAGTAAGGATGTTCTAAGTACTTTACAAAATTTTAAGGAATATATACTTTTCTGCCTTCAAGTCTTAGTTCTAAATCCATCCCCACTTTTACTCTACTTGCATGTTTAACTTTATCTTTAGTACTTAAAATTATTTATCATTGTGTTAAGTCAAATATTTAATCAAAAAATTAGACAACTGTACAAAAAATAATTCATATATAATCATTTTAATTTTTTTGTCCAATTCTCCTAAAGTTGGTCAAAACAGACAAAAGAACACTATCGTTGGAGTGGCCATGATCTTTTAATGCCCAATGGGGCCTTTTAAAGTAGAAGTCACTTATCAGTAAGAATTAGAAGAGAAATGAAAAGTTTTATAGTTGGGATAGTAGATTCAATTTAGACTCAGACCCCTGGGGAAAGGTTTAAAGAGTTGTATGGACTGAATTGTACCCCCTAAAATCTACATGTATGGTCATATCTCCTAATGTGACTTCCAAAGGAAAGCAGGGACTTTAAGAAGGTAAGTAAGGTTAAATGAGGTCATAAGAGCAAGGCCCTAATCCACTATGACTGGTGTCCTATGTGAGGACACTGCAAGACAGTGGCCATGTGGCTAGCTGGGAAGAGAGGCCTTGCTAGAAACCAGTCCTAGCACCTTGATCTTGGACTGTAGATGCTTCAACTGTGAGAAAAACAATACCTGTGTTCAAGCCACTCAGTCTGTGGAATTCTGTTACGGCATCCCATGCTGACTAATAACATGAGAATGAGTATATCCTTTCGAAGGCAGGGTTCCCAATATGTGCATATTGGGAAAATGGCAGCCCTCAAGAGGTCATCAGGACCAACAGAAGGATGGTGGCTAAATTCCACATGTCCTGTGTGGCCTCTCCCAGAGGGACACTGATGGCCTACAAATAGTACCATGGCATTGTAGTAGAAGCAGCCATGAGTGGAAGGCCAAGAGGTAAGAATAAGATAGGGAACTATTAAAATACAGCTCATAATGAGCCTCATTTGTGTCACACAACATTTCTGGAACTGTTACTATTATCACAAAGGGGAAGATAAGTGGGGACAGAATTGAGGAAGTAGATTCATTCAAGTCCATCATTAAATTCTTCATTTTTTGGTGCATCTGCTGTGGACTAGTTACTATGTTAGGTGCTGACTATTTAGCAGTACACAGAAGACAGAGGGTTTTTGAAACATATATACACATTAAATAATTATCTCACAAACAGAAGGAAAATGGTCTGTAAGGGGAGATTATAGGGCCCTGACCTGGTCAAATAAGACTTCCCTAAGACAGAGCATTTGCTCAGTCCTGAGCAAAGGACTTTCTAAGCAGAGGGAACAAGTCCTGGGGTTGGCAGAGCACAGAAAGTGCTGTGTAAGATGAAACTGGAGACCATGCAATCATAGCCAAGGGTAAATATCTGAGACTCTATCCAAAGAGCCACCACAGGAGCAGTGGTGGTACATCGGGAAAAGCTCGGAAGGCAACCGAGGGAGCCAAATGGACCTTGTTTGATGTTAGTGACAGTAATTCCAAGTGAAGAATGTGTAGGAAGGGGCGGAAGTAAATACAGAGAGCGAAGGTAGCTTGGCTAGAGAGGGTGAAGAGAAGCAGACTAGCAGGTGTGTGTGAGTGACCAGCAGGAACATGGGGATTGAACCTAGGAGAAATGTTGGTGGGAAAATATATAAATGAAGACAAAATGCTCTAGGGAACCAGAAAGCGGGAAGGGAAGTGCAGAAAAGAGAATTGATGAAGGTTTCAACACCAGAAGCTCTGGGGATAAGAGTGCCATAACTTATGCAGACTGGGATGAGTCACACTCGGGATGCTATGGTGACCTTCAGGGCAAGGAGACTAAGGAGTTGCTTCTGGGAAAGGGATTACTGTATGGGTTGGCATGTGGCAGTAGAAGCCTGAGGAACCCTGCAGAGTTCCCGCCAAGTGCGGGTGTACATGCTGCTTTGACACTATGACATTGTGACATTGTGACATTGTTCTGTGCTGGAACAATCCTGAAACTGGGTTACACCTTCTAACCTCTGTCCCTCTGCCCCCCATCCCACTGTAATCCCGCTCCCCACTGACCTTCAAGCTTCTCATTATGTGCTATGCATTTGTTACCTGGTAATAGAAACAAGAAGGAAAAAACTCAAGGAGGGATTAAATGAGCCAAAATCACTTTAACAGTACCTGGAATACTCAAACTGAAAATTTGATAAACTGAATTGATAAATAAATTCCAAATGTGTCAGGATAAGAAAGGGGATAAGGGCTCAGCGCCTGTGGTTCAAATGGCTAAGCCATCAGCCATGTACACCTGCGCTGGTGGGTTTGAATCCAGCCCGGGCCCACCAAACAACAATGGCTGCAACCAAAAAATAGCCAGGTGTTGTGGCGGGTGCCTGTAGTCCCAGCTACTTGGGAGGCAGAGGCAGAAGAATTGCTTGAACCCAAGAGTTGGAGATTACTGTGAGCTGTGATGCCACAGCACTGTACCCAGGGTGACAGCTTGAGGCTCTGTCTCAAAAAAAAGAAGTGGATAAGACCCACAAGTGTGGGGAGCTAGCCCGTGACATTACCGGTAAGAAAGGCCAGGTGGGCTTAGAGACAGAGGTCGACAGATGGGGACAGGAGCTGACCTGTCCATCTCACTCCTGTGTTCCCCCTGTGCTTAGACACTAAGATGACGTGAGGCCTTCCTCCTAAGAACCCTGCCCTTTTGCCACTTGCATTAAATATATTTATTTAAAAGGTGGGCAAAGAACATAAATAGATATTTATTTTTTAAAAAGACATGGAAATGGACAACAGGCATAGAAAAAAGTGCTCAACATCATTCATGATCCCAGAGAAATGCAAATTGAAACCACGGTAAGACGTCATCTTATACCAGGCACAATGGTCATTATTATGTTGGTAAGGATGTGGAGAGAAGGAAGCTCCTCTACACTGTGGTGGGGATGCAAATTAGTAAAATTAGTATAACTTCTATGGAAAACAGCATTGAGATTTGTTGGAGAACTAAAAATAGAACTTCCAATCAATCCAGCAATCCCACTCCTGGGTATCTATCCAAAGGAAAAGAAAGCATTATAACAAAAGCATACCTATGCCCATGTGCTTCTCATGGAGGGATTCCCAACAGCTAAGATATGGAACCAACCTAAGTGCTCATCAACAGATGATTGGATAAAAACAATAGGGTACATACACACAAGGGAATACTCTTTAGCTGTACAAAGAATGAAATCGTGTCCTTTGCAGAAACATTGACAGAACTTAGAGATAAGTTCAGACCCAGGAAGTTAAATATTACAAATTCTCACTAATAAGTGGGAGATAAATAACACATGTACACATGGATGTAGACTGTGGTATGATGGACATTGGAGACTTGCAAGGGTGAAGGGATGGGGACAATGTGTATTATTTGAATGATTAATACACTAAAAGTCCTGACTTCACCACTATGTAATCTATGTACATAATTACACTAGTATCCCATAAATTTACACAAAATAAAAAAATGTATATGTATTTCATTTTTCTTAGCACAAGCTTAGTAAGCATCTGTAGTAAACTAAACATGTTATTCCCTATGAGGAATATAAAAATTAGCCAAGTTTCTTGCCCTCAAAGAACAGAAGAGTCAACAGTAAAAATAACAGTGTTCAACAAAATAAAAAGATAGTATAAAATGAGGTCTGATTTCATCAACCAGTGATACTTTTGGAAGGATTCCTGAGTTAGAAAAGATGTCAGACCAGTTAATTCTAAATTACTTTTTGCATTAAACAGTCAAGCTATACATGAATCATCTTCAAATATAGCTACAGATTTGGGTGTTCTTTCCCAGCTTTTCCCACCTGATCGCTCATTTTCCCCCAGTCCTCCAGCATTGGAGTGGAAAATCACCAGGGATGGTCAGGGTGGGAACCAAGGCGTTGGGTTACTCACTCCCCCTCTCTCCAAGGCTGAAAGGTAAGTGAGTTGGAGGATGCGCAGGATGGGGATATTTCAGTAGTGCTGCTCACTGTGGTTTTACTCTTTATAAAACTGTTTAATATACAAACGAGGCAACATTCACTGACTCCAGCTTTGTTACTGCTTTTAATTGTTACCTTTTTCCTGATTAGACATGGCCGTGTTTTCCTCATTGATTCCTGGGTCTCTCTGGGCTGGTTTTTGTAGTTTTCAGGCCAATGCTACGTACTACCAGCTGATTCAAGATTTCTTGTGACTCTATAAGGATAAAAGTTGAACCACAGCAGACTTTCAGGAAAACCACATAGTTTTTTCATGAAGTCATAATCTGACTCTAAAAATCATTTTTTTAAAAAAATGGCAATTTCTCCTTCTTCAAATAATGGATCTAGGACAATGGCTACTGAACTTATAAAGTAAAAAACTTATTGAGGATTTATAATAGATGGCTATGGCTGATGACACCTGAACCCAAGGATCTATTTTAACATTAGGAAAAGTGAGACAGACAACAGGTCTTAGTGCCTCCTCATAGTAGTTCAGAATAGCACCTAAGAAGGTGTCTTGCCAAAAGAGAAATCAAAAAAGAATTTGATCGAGCCCCCTGATCTGCCTACCAGACTATTCAAGAAATACAGCAGACAGAGCAAGAATAGAACCAGAAAAATCCAGATGGTGGAAAAATCTATAGAAATAAATGGCCAGTTTCTCTGATATCTATATGGCAAAGGAGAAAAAAGAGAGACAAAGAGAGAAAGGAGAACATACAATTTAAAGAAAAGTAGGTGACACGTGAACCAAATACAACCTGCAGACCTGGTTTATATCATGATTTGAATAAACATCTATAAAAACAATATGAGACAAAAGAAGAAATTTAATTTGGATATTTCACGAAGAGTATAGTCTCAAATTTTTTTGATGTGGTAATGGTATTAAAGGTATATTTTTTAAAAGAATCCTTATAACTAACAAATAATGTTAAAATATTTGTACTGAAGGCAACACCGACATCTGAAATTTGTTTCTAAATAATCCAATCTAAGGGAAAGGGGGAAATAGGCAGGAGTAGAAATGAAACAAGATTGGCCATGAGCTGATTCCCAAAGCTAAGTCTTGGGGAACTTGATTTAGAATGCTGCTCTCTTTTCTTTCATGCATGTTTGAAATTACTCATGATAAAAATTTCCAAAAGAAGGGCAGTGCCTGTGGCTCAAAGGAGTAGGGCGCCAGCCCCATATGCCAGAGGTGGCGGGTTCAAACCTAGCTCCAGCCAAAAACTGCAAAAAAAAAAAATTCCAAAAGAAAAAATATTAGGGGGAAAGGGGAAATAGAGATACAAGTGCACTAGGAAAGATCAAGATGGTACCTTTACCTAAACTGATGCCTCCTTTCAATCAAAACACCCATTGCCTTTCAGTGCATTTGAAGTCAGATCAATTTTGCTGATAAACTCTTTCAATATTATCACAGCATTTGAATTTTTTTGAAAACTTATGTAGAAAGAAACTATAAGGATTAATGCTGTATTGTTTCAACTCGATTGGGCTAACGGATGCCCAGATACCAAGGAAAATATTATTTCGGAATGTGTCTGTGAGGGCGTTTCTAAGTGGGAGAGATCAGCATATGGATCAGTACACTAAGTAAAAACATCTTCTCTCACCCACATGGGCAGGCATCCTCCAAGCTGCTGAGGGTTCAGATAGGACAAAGAGAAAACGGAAAGGGGAATTCACTTTCTCTTTTGGAGCTGGGATGCCCATCTCTCCTCCAGCCCTGGGATACCAGCACTCCTGATTCTCGGGTTTTCAAAACTCCAGCATTACTGTGGGGATTCTCAGCCTCCAAAATGACATGAACCAATTTCCTTAACAAATCTTCTCTTATACGTCTCTCTCTATCCTATTGTTTCTGTTTCTCTCCTGGAGAAGGCTGACTAATATAGAAGTCATCTGGAATCAGTCCAAAAGGGAATTACATTTTAGGGGGCCTATTTCAGCTAGCTGTAGTCAGCAACTCAAGTATTTCTTTTTAACTCATTGACTGTGAATTACATTTCAAACTAATCAACTTGTTTATTTCTGCTAAAATTTCAGAAACTAAGCTTAAAATCAGCTTAAAATTTCTGCCCTGCTAGGTCTCTTTTCTAAAGGAAAAGCCATTTTCTACCATAAATTCAGCTCTTGGGAGGAAAGCCATTAAAATATGTTGCCAACAAAATAGAATATACAGCAAAAATAGGACAGGAATTAAATGTCAACAAGTTAGTCATGCATTTTCATTGGTTAGCCAGGAAAAAGTAAAAAAGATTCACAAGAAAAATCCAGGAAAGGGAGAGAGAAGATGAGATGGGGAGCCATTGGCACCAATAAACTGGCACTTAATTAAATTGGCCCTTTAAGTTCAAATTGCCGTTTTAATCAAAAACAAAAAAGTTTTTAAATTCCAGAGTATTAAGTTTAATTACATAAGTTTAAAAACATAATCAGTGCTCTGTTGTTTTGTCTTTGAGAAAACTTTTTAGTGAGGAACTAACAGAGGCCCCAAAGACTTTCTGCTCATAGGAATACGTCTGTCATAGGTAACTACGAAAATAAATAAAAAACTGAAACAAAAATTAAGTGGTAATTATTTGTTATATACCAGAATGTTACTGCTCTGCTCACAACCAAAGGATCCCTCTGATTCTTTTGCTTAAAAACTTTTTATTTCTGTAAAGACATGGTGGGTTTACCTGTTTTGTAGAACTAGCCTCCTTTGTGAGGAAGAATGCAGCCGACTTTGTTAAGGACACCTGCCTTAATATCAAATAGCTTTAAAATCAGCAAGTAGCAGCTCACCCTGTCCCGGCTCCTGTTCTATCAGCACGGGTTGACAACCCTAAATATCTGCCTAGAACATATCCCCCTATTTGTGTCCTCTTGACTCGAGTTAGCACAGATGCTTCAAAGGGCCTTCAGGTCTTACCCGGCACCAATTGCAACAGGTTGATGCAGGTCTCACCTGTTTTCTGCCTATGACCATCCCAGCACTTCATTCTCTTATGAATAACCTTCTCAGGACCAAGCCAAAAAAGTTAGTATCAGCACTTCTCAATAGAACCCAATTCCCACTTCAATTCAATCAATGTGCAGAACCTGCCTTCCTTAGGCTTACATTCAACAGTGATAGCCCCCCGCCCCCAACATACGCATGTGCACACTCAGGCACATTGCATGCCTGCATAATCCCTGTGTCAAAGGTGTGCAGGAAATGAGAGATTAATGGAGAAGAATGGAGGAACTTGGGAAGATCTGGTTGTCTAGAGAGAATTTAGACAGATGAAAGGGTAGAATAGAAATGGAAATCAAAGTGGCCACTGAACAAAAAAGACTTCATAGTATGGACCAGTAGCATTTTCAGAGAACAGTAAAATGAGAGTTCAAACTGTGTACTATCTAGGAGAAATAATTATGAAATAAAGTTGGAAGGTGGCCATTTGTAGCAGGCTGCAGAGAGCCTTAAATTCCAGGTAGTACAATAAAGCTTAGTTTTGCAATTTATTCCTGAGAAAGTTTTGAACAGAAGAGGAGAGATCAGGCAAAATCAAGGCAATAGGAAGATTGATCTGGTGTGAGTCCTACTAAAAGATCATGAAATAATGATGGCTACCTGCATTCTTAGTTCTTGGTGTGCTCTTGGCCAAAGAATAAGCAAGGCAGATGTGAAACAAAGTTCATGGAGGAGGACAATTCTCAGTTGATAGGATAGAGGTGGTTCTCTTTTTAGTAATTTGTTCCCCAGGAGGGCACAGAGAAGTTTCTAGAAGCCATAAAAACAGAGTGGAAGTTCCTGATTAGAGATGTGGCTCAAAGTGGAGAATTCTAGGGTTTCAACTCCACAGGAGCCCTGGAGCACCCAGGAATAGAGAAGGCAACACCCCACTCTCTGGTTGGCCTCCCACTGATTTTAAGATGTGGCTTATAAAGCCCAAAGACCTATTCAGGTTACTTTAAGTGAGGAAGTGGTTGATTTGAGAATAGAGGAATCTCACAGAGGTAAGGGCAGGAAATAATTGTTAATAGCAGGCAGCGTGTGCGTCAGACTGGACCCTGACCCTCAGGTTTCAAATTCCTCAGGGGAGCACGCGTGGGACTCAGCTCCTCTTCTGGATGGAGTCAACTCTTTCAACAGGCTGTGGAATGCCAAAGCCCCCATATCCTTCCAGGTGCCTGTCCTCCCCACTAAGACAGAAGCTGCTTGGGGATAAGGACTGTGTCTTGTGTACAATTATTTTCCCAGCATCCAGCTCTCTAAGCAAAAGAACATGAACTCCATGGACTTTGCTAAACCAGCACTACATTAAAATAATGCTTTCCAACAGAATTTCTTCATGTCTGTACTGGTCGCTCTCACACAGGCCACCTTACATGTCTACATTTCTCTAAAAGCACCTGCTGTCTTCCTGGTTGTTCAGGTGTCCGGCTGAGGGCATGCACGGAAGGCCTGCTCCCTGTATGTAACCCCTCAGCACCTTGTGTAACCAACCGTGTGGAATAAACGAGAATGTAGTCCCCTTTATGGGCTGCACAAATGTCAACAGGCAAATAAAGTTATGCCAAATCCTCTCTGATTTTGGATTGAACAATACAACAGTTTAAATGAGGACTTTTCTTGGTCTGGATAAATACAAAGTGAATTTGAAATGCCATCAAGACTCGAAGAATTGTAAAATACAGTATTAACACAGCTATCTTGTTAACATAGATGGATTCATAGGGGTAAAAAACAATCGCACATTTCTACATCTAAGACACAAATTCCAAACCACATACCTGCAAAAAAGCAAATGAGCCCTTCTGCAAAACATGTACTCAGTCATTGTTCACATATAGTCTAGTTCGGCTCTGGAAAAGGTTTAATATACTTATTTGAAACCCGTAGACTTTCTTCCTCTCATTTCATTCCGTCAGTTTTCATTCAACACCCAGGTATTGATGGCATACTCAGCTTCAAGCCTGGGCCTCTGGACACGAATCTTGTGTATGAACGCATTAGCAATCCCGCAAGTGGGTACATCGTCTGCTGGTTTGCAAAGCGCTTTCCTGTAAGAGTCATCGAATACCAAGAAAACACACCTCTTCAATTTTTCAGCAGAGGAAACTGCCTAAGATGATTGTCGTGACTCTCTCAAGGTTGCTCCAAGCACACAGCAGGGGCCCAGGTGACACCAGGTTGTCTGGCTGCACATCTGGTTCTCTCCCCCCACATCACTCACCGCTTCATTCCCCTCCTGGATTCCCATGGAGAAAGGAAAGGGAATGTGCTGTGTGAGGTCACTTTGCTTCCGTAAGTGCCTGCCTAGCCCCTCGCTATTTATTCAGCAGTGCAGACCCCAGTTCCACATGCCTGATCAGGGCTGACGGGCGCTGACACTGGGTATAGAATCTCTCCAACAGCACAGCCGAGACATGATTACACTGCTGAAAAATTTTGTTGGCGCCTCACACAGCAAGAAATAAAATTTTAAATTAAAAGCTGTACACAGTGTTCACTAGAGCCTGCCATTTTTGTCATTATGAGAACTATTTTTGCCATTAGGATATAATCGTTGAAGAAAAAGACTGTTCCCTTAACTGTTGGTTTCTTAGCAATGGGAGAGTCTAATAGAAACAGAATATGTAGGATTTTGCAGCTTTCTTCAAGTAAAAAAACCAATTACATTGGGTCAGTACTTTCCAACTTCCGATCCATTACCCAAAGCCAATTTCGTCACCTCTAATAGCTCCCTCCTCAGACACTATCCTCAGAGGTAACTGATGTCTTCGCTTTATCTTGTACAATCTCCTTTCCTCCTGGGGTTCAAGATTAAAATAATAAATGATTCACCTAAGCTGGGTATCATTTGAGTTTTGAAAACTAAACGATCAAACGGGAAGGTGTCTCCCAAACCCACGAATCTACCTCCTATGAATATAGCGCTAACTATATGAATACAGAGCAGCAGGCATTCCTCAGAGGGGGGTGTGATACTCATTAATGCCTAAAGGGGTGGCCCCAGAAATTCCAGTAACACTCGGGCATCCTGTTAGGTACACAGACTCCCAGGCCTGAGCCCAGATTGACTGAATCAGGATTTCTGGCAGTGAAGCCTAAAACTCTGTGTTTTTAACATGCTTCTTAGGGAGAGTATGATGTTCGCGGTGGTTTGGGAAACACATTTAAATCAATGGTTCTCGAAGTGTGGCCCATGGACCAGCAGCAGCATCACCTGAGACCATTTAGAAATGCAGGTTCACAGATGTGCCCCAGACCTACCAAGTCAGAGAGTGAAATCTGTGCTTTCTCGAGTGTGCATGGTGAAGTTCGAGAAGCACCGATTTAAACAAGAGAATACATTTCAATTCAAAAAGGCATGTATGAAGATTCTCCTAATAAACACCCTGGGCTTATTGCTACAGGGAAAAGGAGAAGTACATTTTATACTATGTTATTTTTAAAATGTTATTTTCTTCCAGTTTTTATTTAGAACTTGCTATGTGCTAAGCAATCTATATTAGAGGTTGCTTTTTTATTATGTTAATTTTCATGTTAATATAAGGGTGCATATGATTAGGTTACATTCTCTGCATTTATTAGGCAATGTCCAAGTTGTAGTTGAGTCCTTCCCCCAAGAGGTGCACCATACACCCCTACATTGTACCTGTTAGCCGGGAGCTTACTGAGCCCCCTGTCCCTTCTTGAACAAAACTGTGTTTTTCTCTCCTGTGGGCCTATATTTCTTCATTTACTAGTTTCAAATTAATTCTGAGTACATAGGGTGCTTGCTTTTCCATTCTTTTTGTTTGTTTATTTTTGACTCTGTCACCCTGGGTAGAGTGCTGTAGCATCACAGCTCACAGAAAACTCAAACTCTTGGGCTCAAGTGATCCTCTTGCTTCAGCCTCCCAAGTAACTGGACTACAGAACTAGTTTCCTTTTTCCTACTTTTAGTAGAGATGGGGTCTCATTCTTGCTCAGGTTGGTCTCAAACTCCTGAGTTCAAGCAATCCACCCCCTCAGCCTCCAAAAGTGCTAGGATTACAGGTGTGAGCCATAGCATTCGGCTTGCTTTTCCAGTCTTGAGATACTTTACCAAAAAGAATGTTCTCCAAATCCTTCCAGGTAAATACAAAAGATGCAAATTCACCATCTTTCTTATGGCTGAATAGTATTCCATGGTATACATATACCACAGTTTATTAATCCATTCATGGGTTGATGGGCACTTTGGTTGTTTCCACATCTTTGTAATTATGAATTGAGCTGCTATAAACATTTGAGTGCAGGGCAGCACCTGTGGCTCAGTGGGTAGAGTGCTGGCCCCATATACCAAGGGTGGTGTGTTCAGACTCAGCCCCAGGCAAACTGAAAAAAAAAAAAAATCTCTTGAGTGCAAATTTCCTTGTGGTAAAATGACTTTTTTTTCCTTCTGGGTAGCTAGTAATGGGATTGCAAGATCAAATGGAAAGTCTACTCTTAGCTCTTTGAGGATTCTTCATACTTCTTTCCAAAAAACACTAAATTATTTTGCAATCCATATGTTAGAGATTTCTTAAGTTATTATGAAAGTAACTAAAGGAGCTTATGATCTACTAAGACTTAAGGCAGGATCTGGCAAACCTTTTCTGTACAGGGCTAGATGGTAAATATTTTAGGCTTAGCAGGCCACATGGTGTCTGTTGAGACTACTCAGCTCTGCTGTTATAATGGGAAAGCAGCGGTAGACAAGATGGAAATGAATGTACATGGCTGTGTCTCAACAAAATTTTATTTATGGACACTAACATATGCATTTCATATAGCTCTCACAAGTCATGAAATATTCTTCTAGAGTTTTTCAACCATTTAAAAATGTGTAAGCAATTTTGAATGCGTTACAGTTGGGGGCTAGCTTTGTCCGTGAGGAGTTGTTCACTGTCAAGTAAAGCCAGGAAGTCAGTGACAAACAAAATCTGAGGGTTTGAGTTACTGTGATGTCATCAACAGAAATGGGAAAGTCAGGAAAAAGCTTTTTTAGACGGAAAAATGATACGTTCTTTCTGTAGAAACTAACATTTTCTGTCATTTCCTGCCTTCTTGTTTTCCCACAAAGTGACATGAGTCTTTTCTTGTATTTCTATACAACAGAAACAGATCTATCACGTAAGCAAGTTCATTTCCTCTCCTCATTCATACCACATTTGACAATTGTGTGGAAATAACACCTGTGGAGGCAGGTCTTTATGTTCTTTGCCCATGGGTCCAATTTTATCCATTTATTTAGATATGAAAGCCAACATCTCCAACATTAAAAAGCAGACTGTCTTCCATCAGGCATACACTGCCCTATTTCTTCTCTCCTTCAATTTCAAGGGGGTGGACATTGGTCATGTTATGGACCACATTCCTATCTATCTGCAAAACTGCCAATTTATGTGGCCTACTGTAGGCTCCTGTGCTTTACGGGACTTCAGGCTTCTTGTTTGTTTTTCATTTTAGACTTCCACAGTTAAGTGGCTAAGAATCCAAATGTTAAAGATTGATAATAACAGAAATATAATACTATTCTAACAGAACAAGTTCCGCAAGCATCTATAATATCAGTTATCAAATTCAAGTCCACTGAGAATCCCTGGGCACTTCAGAGTTGGTACTTTATCATGCTCCTCTATTGATGCCTCCACACTACAGTGGCTGTAACGTGACCCATGGAGTTTTGCATGGCTGTAGCCAGGGCATGATGTTGGATGGGGATAGTCAGGAAGTGTCAAAACACCGTGTTTCTGGTCATGGTAGAAACATCTTTACACAGAACTTAAATTCTGAATCATTCTTCACAATAAAAATGGAAGTGAAGCCAAAATGTCCCTCACTCAGAATAAGCTGAGCAAAATTCAAGTTTATAGAACTATAGAACTTATATTCAAGATTATAGAACTTCCAGATCAGAGGGGGATGAGCTTTAGAGTACACTGCATCTTCTCTCCCTGACCCTTACACCTAGACAACACACCCACTTATCAAGCAATTCCAGCTCATAACGTCAAGGCAAGGACTCCAGGTATGTTCTAGATAATCACCCCGTCCCTGTACCCAATCCTCCACCTTTGCTCATTCTTGCACATTATTGGTGTCAGTCTTCCAGATTCCTGATCCTATACTTACCTTTAATACCTGCTCACACCCCCTTTCACTCTAAAGAGTCACCAGATCAACATCCTAGCTTTTTGTCCTTCATCTTTGCTGCACTGATTTTGCATCTACTCAATTTCTTTGTTTAGGGGAAAACATTTGTTTTAGCATTTTCTCCTGTAGAAATGCCTCCTGGGATAGGAAGAATACAGGACTTTGGACACATGGTATATGCATTATGAAAGTTTTAATACACAAAAACCAAGAAATATAATATTTGTGCATACAGAAACAAATGAAGCCCCCCCAGCAACACAGATAAGGCAAGCAAGTTGAAACTTGAAGGGTCAGAAAGGATGCTACTGAGTGTGTTTCTTAGAAGTGAAATAATGGATCATAACATAATCTGTCCCAAAACTTTTGTAGTGATATACATATATATGTATGGATTTATGTAACAGGGTGATGCAGGGGAATGCTTTGAGAGGTGAGACTTAGAAGAGATAGAAAGTTCATCAGAAGGCTGGGCAAGGTGGCTCATCCCTGTAATCCTAGCACTCTGGGAGGCTGAGGTGGGTAGATTGCCTGAGCTCAGGAATTCAAACCCAGCCTGAGCAAGAGCAAGACTCTGTCTCTACTAAAAAGGAAAAGCAGGCAGGCATTATGGCAGGTGCCTGTAAACCCAGATATTCAGAAAGCTGAGGCAAGAGGATTGCTTGGACCCAAGAGTACGAGATTGCTATGAACTATGATGCCAAGGCACTCTACCCAGGGCAACAGAATAAGACTCTATCTAAAAAAAAGGAAAAAGGAAAAAGAAAAATAAAGAAAGTTCATCAGGAAAAATGTATTAAAATTGGAGATGCCTACCAGAATTAGAAAAATAATAGAAAGGACAATGAATACCCCCTAAGATGTAGGGCATACATAGATGTAGGGGGAAGCTGAATCAATTTAGTTTAAATCTTAGAGAAGTTAGAGATCTAGGCTCAAGTCTGGATTCCACTATTCAAGACATGAGCCTGGAGCCTATGCTATTCAATGTATATCATCATGAGCCTATGATATTCAATGTATATCATCTCATGCATTGATATTACATTGGGTAGGTTAAGCTTAATGTGGAACCAGGATGCTCTGATATCAGGTATGATAACAGAATGACTAACTCTCCATGTTAGAGTAGAGAAGAGGAAATTCATTGGCTATGTCTTAGAGAGAGAACATAAAGCAAGCTGGATATCTGGATGATAATGGGGGATGGCATTAAAACTTAAAGAAGTAAATGTAGATATTATAGGGGCAGTGCATTTACAAGAACAATTTCATCTATTTATTTCTTTAATAAACACTGTACATCTATATGGGGCTTAATACTGTACAATCTGCTGGACAGCCAAAGGAAGACATGGTCTATCCCTCAAAGGACTCATGTCAAAGTAGAGAAGAGTGATTAACAAATAAATGATAATAATATTAATGTAATAAAATAGAATTAAATATAGCTATCAGGGACTCAGACATACCCAAGTCTGAGGTTAAGAAAGTTGAGATAAGAAGTTCTAGAAGATACATAGAAGAAATAGTAGCTAAAGATAAAGGAAAGGCTATTCCAGGAAAGGAGAAAACTCATAAAAAAGCTTTGAGCCAAAAGGCTTAGTATATTTGGGGATCTGAGAATAAATTAGAATGGAGAGTACCTAATAGTAAAGAAGAAGGGCAAGACAGGTGTCAAGAGATGAGCCCAAAAAGATCAACAAGGGCAAGATCACAATCATATGCCTTGTCAGATAGTTATATTCCAAATGTTATAAGAAACCACTTAGCATTTTAGGCTAATTAGAAGAATCGAGTAGCAGAAGTCTGAAGAGTAGATCTGAAGAGAGGCAAAAGTGGGGTCAGGGAGACTAGTAGGGCTGTTTGCAGAATCCTGGTGAGCTAGGATAAGGGACTTCACTAAGGTGGTGGCAGTGAGGAAGCAGACAAGAGATAAAATTCTGGAGAAATTTGAAAAAGATCAAAACTGCAGGTCCTGATGACTGCTTGGCCATGCCAGGTGAAGGAGAGGCAGTAGTCACCATGATTGCCAGGTATTTTGTAATTGACGAGTAATAAGATGGGGAGTTTCTATGGGCAGGAGGAAGTTGTTTGGAGACTATACTCACTCATTCTAGGTTGATAATTCATAGGCTGCCCTTCACTTTCACTCCAAGCAAAATACAATGAGTCTGTTATCCTTTAACTTTTAATTACAGTTTTCTAAATAACTTGAAAGTAGACATATTTACCATTCAATGTCATGTCATTCAATTGATCGGCACACTCTATCCACTACAAGTTGGAAACATTATTGATCAAACACACAGAAGTGCTGACAGTGTATAATCAGCTGCTTGAGATGAAACAGAAATGTGTAAGATTAAATTGTTCTTGTCACTAGCATATCTTGAATAATGACCCCTGATTGGTAATGATCATCTGTATGGTTTGACAGGCCAACTGGTCAAAATTAAGAAGTCAAGTTCCGAAAGTCATCCCAACTTTGGGGAACATAAACTATTTTATAACATGTAAATGTCTGGATTTGAAGGTATTGACGGCAAGGTTGGCAATGAATTATCTAAAGCATTTAATTTTGCATCTCATCAACGAAAAAGGGAAGTGTTTTGGTTTGTTTGTTTTTCTTTCAGGCCACCAGATGGGAAGGAAGCACAACCAAACCTCTTTGGCAGCTAAGTGGGCACTGTTTGGGAGCATTGAGTCAGAAATCAAAGAACAACAGGGCAAGCACATCCTTACTAATGGTATGTTACATGTTACATGTAACAGAAATAATTGCTGAGTTGAATGCAGTCTGATATGGAAGGTCAGACTTGTTCTAAGCCACATGTCTCTTTTGACTGTCTTGTTTTTCTGGAGATTGGTAACTTCAGGGGAAAGGCTATACTTTTCCATAGAGGTAAGATACTCTGCTATTCAGACTTTAGCACAAGGCAGGCTCCCAGGGAAATCAATCTGAAACTAAGAGAAAAAGAATAAACTCTAGCAAAGATAATTTTTTTTCTTTGAAGACTAAAGATAACTTTTTAAAGTCATAGAAAACCTGAAATAAGATCAATAAAGCCTCACAGCTAAAAATATCCTAAAGAGGATGAAGATCTAAAAGGAATGAAAGAAAATACGTAAGAACTGGTAGATTGTGAGATTAGGGGGGAAATGGTTAGAAATATCAAGTAAAAGGATTAATTAAACCATATTTTGAAAAGCACAAAATATAAATAACAGTTTAAAAGTGTTCCAGACCATGTCGCAGGTAAAAGCTAGAGTAGAATTCGGATTTCATTGCATTTCTGAAGGAGTATTTAAGATTAATTTATTCAGTTGAAATATATATTAAAGGTAATAACTATGTCAAATATGGTAGAAATATATAATCACCTTGGCAGACAATCTTTTCTGAGAAATAAGTTTAATATCAGCCACAGAACCATTTTAATAAAGTGGAATAAAAGAAAGCAACAGTAAAGAAAAAAGCTTAGAAAAAAAGGAAGCAGTAGAAAGTAGAAATTAAAATGTATAAGGTAAACAAACTAAACTCCAAGAAAAAGTATAGGTCACTGGCATAGAAACAAAATCCAATAATGTGATGCCTATAAGAGACACACTTAAAATTAAAATATGAATGGGCTAAAAACCAAAGAATAATTTAAAGTCCATCATGTCTGTGCAAATTCAAAAAAAAATTTTTAAAGGTTTATGCTAAAGATTAACAAGATTATTTTTGTACTTTTGTTTTTATAAGAAAAGCCTTATACATATTAAATTTAATAGAATTTATTTGAGCAAATAATTCATAAAATGGGCAACATTCAGAAGAGAGCCAGAAGAGATTCAGAGAGCTCTGCCTGGCAGGGTGAGCAGCAAGATTATAAGCTGGACATAAAGCAAAGTAGGGAAGTCACCAAATTTGCTACAGTGAAGCACCTGGCTGATATGGACATATTATGTACGTATTGACTGTCTGTGGCTGGCTGAAAACTTGGCTGTTGTACTTCTTTTTTTTAAATTTCAAACTAATATGAGAGTACAAATGTTAAGGTTACATCGTTCTCACTTTCAAGGTAAAGTTCAAGTTGTAGAAGAGCCCCTCACCAAGGGTGCATGCTGAACACCCTTGCATTGCACACATTAGGTAACATCTCGCAAATTGCCCTCCCTCTTCCTGTCAATCGCCCTCTTTCCCCACCCTATCCCCCCTTCCTCCTCCCCCCTGCTAGAATATGTTTATATTTTATGATTCATATGGGTGTGTAATTGTTTATGTATTGCTTTCATATTATAATTGATTACATTGGATTTTTTTTTTCCATTCTTAAGATATTTTACTAAGAAGAATGTGTTTCAACTCCATCCAGGTAAACATAAAAGATGCAAAATCTCCATTTTTTCTTATGGCTGAATAGTATTCCATGGAATACATATGCCACAGTTTGTTAATCAGTCCATGGGTTAATGGACATTTGTGTTACTTCCAAACCTGGCAATTATGAATTGAGCTGCAATAAACATTCTGGTGCAAATGCCTTTGTGGTAAAACGATGTTTTTGTTCTTCTGGGTAGATATTTAGGAATGGAATTGCAAGAATAAAAGCAAGGTCAACTTTAATTCTTTGAGAATTCTCCATACTTCTTTCCATAAAGGCTGTATTAGTTTGCTGTCCCACCAGCAGTGTAGAAGTGTTCCCTTCTTTCTATATCCACAGCAGCATCTGTGGTTTGGGGACTTTGCAAAGTAGGTTAATCTTATTGGAGTTAGGTGATATCTCAGAGTAGTTTTGATTTGCATTTCTCTTATGATTAAAGATGATGAGCATTTTTTTCATGTGTTTCTTGCCCATTCATCTATCATCTTCAGAGAAGTTTCTGTTCAAGTCTCTTGCCCACCTAGAAATGGAGTTGTTTGTTCTTCTTTTGTTGATTAATTTGAGTTCCCTGTAGATTCTAGTTATCAGTCCTTTGTCAGATTCATATACAAAAATCTTCTGCCATTTCAAAGGCCATCTGTTTTCTTAGTTGCAGTACCTTTAGCTATGCAGAAGCTTTTTAGCTTGATCAAATCCCAGTTACTTATTTTTGGTGTTGCTGCAATACTGGGGGGTGGGTAGAGGGGGTGGGTGAGTGGCTCTTCTTTTCCCAGGCTAATATTTTCAAGCATTTTACCAACACTCTCTTCTAGAATTTTTATTGTTTTGTGTCTTAAATTTAAATCTTTTATCCAGTGAGAATCAATTTTTGTCAATGGTGAGGGGTGGGTCCAGTTTCAGTCTTCTATATATGGCTAACCAGTTCTTCCAACACCATTTATTAAATAGGGATTCTTTTCCCCAGTGTATGCTTTTGTTAGGTTTATCAAAGATCAAAAGATGATATTTGGCCGGGTTCATCTAGATTCTCTATTCTATTCCACAGATCGATGTCTCTATTTTTGTGCCAGGACCATGTTGTTTTGATCACTATAGACTTGTAGTATAACCTGAAGTCTGGTAACATGATTCTTCCAGATTTTTTTTTTTTATTTCTAAGTATTGTATTGGCTATTCAGAGGGGTTTCTGGTTCCATACGAAATGAAGTACAATTTTTTCAAGTTCTTCAAAGTATGACATTGGTGTTCTCTTGGGGATTGCATTAAATCTGTAGATTGCTTTGGGTAATACGCACATTTTAACAAGGTTGTTTCTTCCTCACCACAAGCATGGTTAGTTCTTCCATTTGTTAAGATCTTCTGCTATTTCTTTTCTCAGAGTTTAATAGTTCTCTTTCATATCCTGTTAGATATAACCCAGGTATTTCATCTTCTTTGGAGTTACTGCAAAGGTATAGAGTCTTTGATTTTCTTCTCAGCTTAACTGTTTTTGGCATATCTGAATGCTACTGATTTGTGAGCATTGATTTTGTATCCCAAGATGCTAGTATATTCCTTGATAATTTCTAAGAGCTTTGTTGTTAAGTCTCTGGGGTTTTCCAGGTATAAGACCATGTCTTCCACAAAGAGCAAACATTTGACCTCCTCTGTCTCCATTTAAATGCCCTTCATCTCCATCTCTTGCCTAATTGCAAAGGCTAGGACTTCCAGCCTTATGTTGAATAGCAGAGATGATAGTGAGTATTCTTATCTTGTTCCAGATCTGAGTGAAAATGCTTTCAGTTTTACTTCATTCACTATAATATTGGCTGTGGGTTTGTTGTAGATGGCCTCTATCAGTTTAAGAAATGTCCCACCTAAGCCTATTTTCTTAAGTGTTCTTATCAAGAAATAAGGCTAGATATTATCAAAAGCCTTTCCTGCATCAATTGAGAGAATCATATGGTCTTTGTTTTTTTATTTCATTTTTGTGGTGAATTATGTTTATGGATTTGCGTATGTTGGACCAACATTGCATCCCTGGGATAAAACCCTCTTAATCATGGTGCATAACTTTTTAATAAGATCCTGCTTGCTAAGATCTTATTAAATATTTTTGTATCGATAGTCATTAATGATATTGGTCTGTAGTTTTCTTTTTTTGTTGGGTCTTTTCCTGGTTTGGGGATCAGGGTGATATTTGCTTCATAGAACAGAATGTGTTGGGGAGGATTCCTTCCTTCTCTATAGTTTGGAATAGATTATGCAATATAGGAACTAGTTCCTCTTTGAAGGTTTGGTAGAATTCTGGTGTGAAACCATCTGATCCATGTCTTTTCTTTTCTAGGAGATTTTGTATCATTGATGCTATGTCAGTGCTTGATATGGCTCTGATGACATGCTTCCAGGTATTGGTCCATTTCCTCTACTTTTTCATATTGCCGGGAAGAGACTCTTGTAGTATTCATTGAGTATGTTTTGCATTTCTGTGGTATTTATTGTTATTTCCCCTTTATTGTTTCTGATTGAAGTTATTGAGATCTTACTTTTCTGTTTCTGGTTAGTCTGGCCAAGGGTTTACCAATTGTATTAATCTTTTCAAAGAATCAACTTTTTGTTTTGTTGATCTTCCAAATGATTCTTTTGTTTTCAATTTCATTAAATTCTGCTCTAATTTTTAGTTATTTCTTTTCTTATACTGGGTTGGGAGTTGCATTATTCTTTCTTTTCCAGTTGCTTGAGGTAGCGCATTAGGTTGTTGACTTGCTCTCTTTGTGTTTTCTTGGTGAAGGCATCCAGTGCAATAAATTTACCTCTAGGAATGCCTTTGCAATATTCCACAGGTTTTGATAGTTTGTACTTCATTATTGTTTTTTTTCCAGAAATCTAATGATCTCCTTCTTAATCACATATTTGATTCAGCTGTCATTCTGCATAAGATTATTTAATTTCCATGACTTCCTTTGAGTATGAAGATTTCTGTTGTTGTTGAGTTCAACTTTTATTCTGTGAAGGTCCGAGAAGATACAGAATTAAATTATATTCTTTTGAATTTGTTTTGGTTAGACTTGTGTCTTTTCCAGATAAAAGATAAAGAATTTGAAGTGTGACCATTTTATTAAACATTTGTATTACATAAGATACCACAGTTTTGTAAACAATTTCCATAATGTAGAAATTAAGATGTTAATATTCACTCATATTTCATTTTCTCAAATGAAATCCAACTTTACTTTAATCTCATTTTCAAATAACTGCCTTTAGTTCTATGATGTTCAGAATTGGTTTTAGAGATTTTAAAAGCACATGAAACACTTTTTTAATGCCTGTAAGTACATTTTTTATGATTATTGTTACAATCATTATTACTAGCATAGTGATAATAAACATTCTCCCCCATAAATGAAGTTCTACTTTTAAACGGTAAACCTCAAAGTGAAGATGAATGGAAAGGAACAAAAAGTGCCCTCCAAATAAACTAGTTTAGCATTACTTCTACAGTTCCCATAAAGATGCCACAGGATATATATGATATACAAATATTCCTAAATATATCATATGGTATCATATATGTTGAGTATCCCTTCTAGAAAATGCTTGAAAACAGAAATGTTTCAGATTTCACATTTATATTTCTGATTTTGGAATATTTGCATACACACAATGAGATATCTTGGAGAGAGGATCCAAGTCTAAACATAAAATTTATGTTTCATATATACCTTAAACACATAGATCAAAGATAATTTTATACAATATTTTTGGGGGGTTGTGTTTTTTTTATTAAATCATAATTATGTACATTAGTGCAATCATGGGGTACAATGTGCTGACTTCATATACATTTTCATTGCATTTTCTTAATCACTATATGAAGACATTTATATTATGCATTTAGTAAGTTTCACCCAGACCCTTCTAAGATGCACTGTAGGTGTGATCCGACCAATCCCCCTCCCTCCATCCATCCTTTCCTCCCCTCCCTTGCCCTTTTCCCCATATTCTTGTGCTATAATTGGGTTTTAGCCTTCATATGATAACTATAAATTGCCTTCATAGTAGGGCTGAGTACATTGGATACTTTTTCTTCCATTCTTGAGATACTTTGCTAAGAAGAATATGTTCCAGCTCCATCCATGCAAACATAAAAGAGGTAAAGTCTCCATCTTTCTTTAAGGCTGCATAATATTCCATGGTGTACATGTACCATAGTTTATTAATCCTCGTGGATCGAGGGGCACTTGGGCTTCTTCCACAACTTAGCAATTATGAATTGGGCTGCAATAAACATTCTGGTACAGATATCTTTATGATGATGTGATTTTTGGTTTTCTGGATATATACCTAGTAAAGGTATTATAGGATCGAATGGCAGGTCTATGTTTAGATTTCTAAGTATTCTCCAAACATCCTTCCAAAAGGAATATATTAGTTTGCATTCCCACCAGCAATGTAGAAGTGTTCCCTTTTCTCCACATCCATGCCAGCATCTCTGGCTTTGGGATTTTGTTACATGGGCTAATCTTACTGGAGTTAGATGATTTCTCCAAGTAGTTTTGATTTGCATTTCTCTGATGATTAAGGATGGTGAGCATTTTTTCATGTGCCTGTAGGCTGTGTGCCTGTCTTCTTTAGAGAAGGTTCTCTTCAAGTCCTTTGCCCAACCTGAGATGGATCACTTGTCCTTTTGTTGCTAATATGTTTGAGTTCTCTGTGGATTCTGGTTATTAAACCTTTGTTGGAGGCATAACCTGCAAATATTTTCTCCCATTCTGAGGGCTGTCTGCTTGCTACACTTACTGTGTTCTTAGCAGT
>CAUYON010083908.1:0-19507 GCA_963573935.1 Arctocebus calabarensis | reverse complement strand
TTTCTTTTTTTTAATTTTGGTTTTCTTTCCCTCACCCTCTCCCTCCTTCTCTGTCTGCTCTCTCCTTCCCCCCATGCCCCACTGTGTCATTCATTGTCATTTATTGTCCTCAAATCAAAGTTGAATACATAGGATTCATGCTTCTCCATTCCTGTGATGTTTCACTAAGAATAACATATTCCACCTCTAACCAAGTTACTACGAATGCTGCAAAGTCTCCATTATTTTTGATGGCTGAGTAATATTCCATGGTATATATATACCATAGCTTACAAATCCACTCCTGGGTTGCAGGGCATTTAGGCTGCTTGCACACTTTAGCAACTGTAAATTGGGCAGAAATAAACCGCCTAGTACAAATGTCCTTATAATAAAAGTTTTTTTTTTTTTTTTTTTTTCTGGATAGATGGCCCAGCAATGGCATTGCAGGATCAAGTAGGAGGTCTAGGTCGAGTTCTTTGAGCTTTCTCCCTACTTCCTTCCAAAAAGGTTTTATTAGTTTGCAGTCCCACTAGCAGTGTAAAAATGTTCCCTTCTCCCCACATCCGCACCAGCATCTGCAATCATGAGATTTTGTGATATAGGCTATTCTCACTGGAGTTAGATGGTACTCAGGGTGGTTTTAATTTGCATTTCTCTAATAATTAAGGATGATGAGCATTTTTTTCAAGTGTTTACTGGCCATTTGTCTGTCGTCTTTAGAGACAATTCTATTCATCTCTCTTCTCCATGGATGTATGGGATTGTTGGGTTTTTCTTGTAGATTAATTGAAGTTCTGTATAGATCCTGGATATTAAACTTTTGTTGGATTGAAAATGGGCAAATATCCTTTCCCATTGGGTAGGTTGTCTATTTGCTTTGGTTGTTATCTCCTTGGCTGTACAGAAGCTTTCAGTTTAATTAAGTCCTATTTGTTTATTGTTGCAGTTGTTGCTATTGCCATGACAGTCTTCCCCCAGGCCAATATCTTCCAGTGTTTTTCCAATTCTTTCTTTGAGGATTTTTATCGTCTCATGCCTTAAATTTAAATCCTTTATCCATCTCGAATAATTTCTAATTTCTAACTTTTAGTAGAAATAAGTCCAAAATAAATCTGCCAAGATATTTTACATTTATTAAAATAAAATAGCCTAAATGTATTAATGTTATATTAATAATAATTAATGCTTACAAAAGCTAAGCACTTTGCTAAATACTTTGGTTGTGTTATGTCATTAAACCAGGTGAGTACTAATATTACGATTGTTCTCATTTTAAGTTGAGAAAAATAAGATTAAGAGATATGTAGTAATTTGTCCAAAATTATAGCCATAATTCAGATATAGGGGAGTCCAGACCTTAAGCTCTTTATTCATTGCCTATTCTAATTTCTACAAAACCACACATACTATGTTATATCATATTTTACTCTACTATTCAAAAAACACCAAAAACATAAAAAATAAAATTACTATTAATAGAAGCTGACATTTATTTTAAATCAACATAGTATTAAACACTATGCTAATACGTTTATGGTATCATTTAATTGAATTGAATGAGAAGGATGTCATATTTAATAAGCATATTGATATTGAGTATTATATAATTTAATTTTATTAACTAATGATGATAACAGTTGAAGGAAGAGGATACATAGATCATTATGGGAGGAAGATTGTAGGTCTGATTCCAAAAGTTCAATTGTTAATTTAAGTATTTAGCAGGAAGTTTACTGTCTATCAAGTATATTTTAATGAAAATACATTGTAAGTTTTTTTTCTCTGTTTGAATAAAAGATGAGGGGCAGGCTGAGTAGTCTTTTTTAAAAGGTTTCTTTTTACAACTTTGTACCTTGTATATATAAAGACTGGTCTGAAGACCAAGCTTTAAGGAAGGTTCCATTTTCATTTTTTTCAGGGTTATCAAAGAGGTTTAAGAGTAGATTAAGAAATTGCTCAATTGGTTTAAAGACAGTTTCATAATGGGAATTTTATTTTGGTTTCTCCTTCCAATAAGTACAAGCAATAAATATTTGAGATCCATTTAAGACATCTTATTAGGGTAAAATTAAGGACTTTATATGGGTCAACGATATTGAACTTGACTCTTAAATATTTTACAGCTGTTCCAGTTTTGTCTATTCATTCCTTTGTTTCTTTCTTTAATTTCTTTGCCTGTAATAATGATATTACCTTTGGTTTAATTCTATGGTTATTTCTATATTCCATATTATCTATTCACTATTTATTTGCAGTTCAATCATAAGCAAATTTAAGCCTTTCTATGCTTCATTTAATGTAACCTTAAGAATCATTTGATAAACTTTACAATATAATGTGATATATATCTAGTGCAATTGCTCTTGAAAATTCTGATTATATATTGACCCACATTGCCAAGTAAATAAAGTAAATAAACTTGGTATAGGAGGAGGAGATAGAAGATAACATTAGAATAAGTGCAGATTAATTGCCCTAAATTATCAGTTTTAGAATCAGCCACACTTTGGTTAAGATATTACCTTTTTCTTGTAAATATTATTCAACTTTAAAAGAAAAAATATAAATTGGGAGTGGACATTATTAAAAATATTCTTTTATATACACAGAATCAAGGAAGAGTGGCATGATGGTAAGTGGAGAGTGAGGACAAGCCCATGCTGCTTTAAGAGTATAACGGTTACAACTAAAAGTAGATCTGCCATTAGATCCAGCAATCCCACTACTGGGTATTGACCCACAGGAAAAAAAGGAATTTTATTTAAAAAAAAAAAAAAACCACTCAAATGTTCATAGCAGCACAATTCACAATCACAAAGATGTGGAAGAAACCCAAGAGCCCAACAGTTCATGTGAGTGGATTAATAAAATGCGGTGTATACACGGAGTACTACTCAGCCATTAAAAATATGTGGACTAATACCATTTGTGTTAACCTGTATGGAACTGGAGACCATTCTTCTAAGTGAAGCATCACAAGAATGAAAAAACAAATATGACATATACTTACCATGAAATTGGAACTAACTTATCAACACTTTTGCACACATACAGAAATTAAACTCATTGGAAAGCAAGCAGATGGGACAGGGGAGACAGAGATGGATAAATTCACACTTAATGGGCACGGTGCACATTATCTGGATAATGTGCACACATATAAATTTGATTAAACTGATACAAAAGCAATCTATGTAACCCACACATTGGTGTCCTATAATATTCTGAAATAATTATTTTTTAGAAGAGTATAAGGTTTGTTTGTTAGTTTGTTTTTTTAATTGTTTGGGATTCATTGAGGGTACAAAGACGTTGGATACAGTGATTGCATTTATTAGGTAAAGACCCTCTTGTAATTGTGCCTTATCCCCAAGAGGTGTGCCATATACCATCATCCTTATGATATGATACTATATCCTTATGATAAAATGATTTTTTTTCTGGGTAAATGCCAGTAGTAGGATTACAGGATCAAATAGGATGTCTAATTTGAATTCTTTGAGGATTCTCCATACTTTCTTCCAAACAGACTATGTTACTTTGCAGTCCATCAGCAGTATATGTTTTCCCTGCTCTCCATGTCTACATCAGCATCTGTAGCTTTGAGACTTTGTGATGTGGGCTATTCTCACTGGGGTTAGGTGATACCTCCAGGGTGGTTTTGATTTGCCTTTCTCTGATGATTAGGGATGCTAAGCATTTATTCAAATGTTTGGTAGGCATTCGTGTGTGTTCCTCAGAAAAGATTCTGTTCATATCTCTTACCCAGAGGTAGGTGGGATTGTTTACTCTTTTTTTGTTGATTAACTTGAATTCTCTGTAGATTCTAGTTATCAATCCTTGGTCAGGTCGATACCCTGTAAATATATTTTCCCATTATGAAGGTTGTCTTTTTGCTTTATTTGTTGTGTCCTTAGCTGTGCAGAAGCTATTCAGCTTAATTAATTCCCATTTGTTAATTTTTGTTGTGGTTGAAATGGCTGCTGAAATCTTTGTCATAGAATCTTTCCCCAGTCCAACAACATCAAGAGTTTTTACCAGACTGTCTTTTAAGATTTTTATTGTTTAGTGTGTTAGATTTAAGTCTCTTATCCATCTTGAGTCAAATTTTGTAAGGGATGAGAGGTGTGGGTTGAGTTTCAGCCTTTTACATGTGGTTATCCAGTTCTCCCAGCACCATTTGTTGAATAAGGATTCTTTTTCTTATTGTATGCTTTTGTTTGTCTATCAAAGATCAGACATCAAGTAAAGACTGGTTTCATGTCTTGGTTTTCTATTCTGTTCCATATGTCTATGTCTCTATTTTTGTGCCAATACCATGCTGTTTTGATTACTGTGGACTTGTAATATAGCCTGAAGGTTGGTAGAGTGATGCTTCCATCTTTGTTTTTATTACTAAGAATAGCCTTAGCTATACGGGCTTTTTCTGGTTCTATACAAAATTAAGTACTATTTTGTTCAGTTCTTCAAAATATGATGTTGGTATTTAATGAGGATTGCATTGAATCTGTAGATTGCTTTGGGTAGAATTGGCATTTTGACGATGTTGATTCATCCCAGCCAAGAGCACGGTATGTTCTTCCATTTATTAGTATCTTCTGCAAATTATTTTCTTAGGGTTTCATAATTCTCTTTGACAAGATCTTTCATCTCTTTCCTTAGGTGTATTCCCAAGAATTACATTTTCTTTGAAGCTATGTGAAGTAAATTGTGACCTTGATTTGCTTCTCAACTTGGCTGTTATAGCATATGCAAAGGCTACTGATTTGTGGATGTTGATTTTATACCCTCAGACATTATTATATTTCCTGATAACTTCCAGAATTTTTGTGTTTGCATCTTTGGGATTTTCTAAGTGTAAGATCATATCATCACAAAAAGTGAGAGTTTGGTCTTCTCTCCCTCCATTTGGATGCCCTTTATATCCTTCTCATGCCTGATTTCATTGGCTCGAACTTCAAGAACTCTGTTAAATAATAATAGCAATAGTGGACATCCTTGTCTGGTTCCAGTTCCAAGTGGAAAACTTTCAGTTTTACTCCATTCAGTATGATGTTAACTGTGGGTTTGTCACAGATGGCTTCAATCAGCTTAAGAAATGTGCCACCTATGCCTATTTTCTTCAGCTTAAGAAATGTGCCACCTTTGCCTATTTTCTTCAGCTTAAGAAATGTGCCACCTATGCCTATTTTCTTAAGTATTCTTGTTAGAAAGGATGCTGGATTTTATCAAATGCTTTTCTGCATCTGTTGAGAAAATCATATGGTCTTGGTTTTTGCTTCCATTGATATGATGTATTACATTTATGGACTTGAATATGTTAAACCAACCTTTCGTTCCCTTCGATGAAGCCTACTTTATCATGATGTATAATTTTTTTAATGAGAACCTGCAATTTATTAGCTAAAATTTTTTTGAGTACTTTTAATTAATATTCATTACTAAAATTGGTCTGTAGTTCTTTCTAGTTAGGTCCTTTACTGGTTTGGGAATCAAGGTGATGTTTTCTTCATAGAATGTGTTGGAGAAGGTTCCTCCCTTCTCAAATGTTTTGGAATAGGTTCTGCAGTTTAGGTGCTAGCTCATCTTTGAAGGTGTGATAGAATTCTGATATGAAGCCATCTGGTCTTGGAATTTTTTGTTGGAAGCTTTTTTATTGTTTCTGCAATCTCAGTGCTTGATATTATTCTGTTCAAGAGATCTATTTCTTTCTGGTTAAGTCTAGGAAGATGGTGTGATTCCAGGTATTGATCCATTTCCTCCACCTTGTCAAATTTCTAGGCATAAAACAATCTCTTATATCTCTGTGGTATAAGTTGTTATTTCCCTCATTGAATTTCTGATTGAAGTTGTTAAAAATTTTACTTTTCTATTTCTAGCTAATCTGACCAATGGTTTATAGATTTGATTTATCTTTTCAAAGAAGTTACTTTTTTTCATTCATTTTCTGAACGATTCTTTTATTTTCAATTTCATTTATTTCTGATTTGGTTTTGGTTATTTCTTTTCTTCTGCTATTTCTGGCATTGGATTGGTCTTCTTTTTCTATTTCTTTAAGATAATTTATTAAGTTATTAATGTAGTCTCTTTCTGTTTTTCAGATGTAGGCATCTTATGCAATAATTTCTCTCTTAGGACTGCTTTTGCAGTATCCCACAGGTTTTGGTAGCTGTGTCTTCATTATTGTTATGCTCAAGGAAGTTAATGATTTCCTTTTTTATCTCTTCCTTTACCCAAATGTCATTCAGGATAAATTTTTTTAATTTCCAAACTTTTGCATGGGGATGACAATTTTTGTTGCAGTTGAGTTCCACCTTTATTACCTTGTGGTCTGAGAAGATACAAGATAAAGTTTCAATTTTTTTTATTTTGTTGAGGTTTGATTTGTGTGCTAGGATATGGGCTATTTTGGAGAATGTTCCATGGGCTGAGGAGAAAAATGTATATCCTTTAGCTTTGGGATGGAGTGTTCTATATGTGTCTATCAAGCACAGTTGTTCTAGGCTCACATTTGAGTCCCTTGTATCTTTGTTTAGTTTATATTTAGAGGATCTATCCAGCTGTATGAGAGGAGTATTAAAAAAAGTTCCCTGAAATATTGCTCAGACTAATTAAGGTCTGTTTCAAAAATCTGACAATTAAGTTGGATGCATAAGTATTTAGAATATTTGTATTCTTCTTGTTGTATTGTTCCCTTGACCAATACAAAGTGTCAATCTTTATCTTTTTGACTTTAGTTGCTTTAAATCCATTTGTATCTGAAAATAAGATTGCAACCTCTTTTCCTTTCAATTTCCATTTGCCTGAAAAATTATCTTCCAACACTTAACCCTGAGTTTTACTTTGTCCTTTAAAGATATGTTGTTGCAGGTAAGGATGGCTTGTGCTTTTTTTTCCAATCAGCCAGGCTACATCTTTTCAGTGGAGAATTTAAGCCATTAACATTTTTGAGAGAATCGATAAGTGTGGTAAAGTTCTATTCATCTTATTTTGTGAAAGTCCATTGCTTAGTTTTATCTCTTGCATCATTGTAGAAGCTAGGTCTTGTCCTTTAGTTTCTGGGTGTTGAGTTTGCTGATGGTCCATTGTGATGGTCAGTGTGTGGAATAGGTCTAAGTATTTCCTGTAGAACTGGTCTTGTGGTGGCAAACTTCCTCAATGTTTGCATATCCATAAATGATTTTGATTTCTCTATCAATTTTAAAGCTTAGCTATAAGGCTATAGAATTCTGGTCTGAAAATTGTTTTGTTTAAGTAGATTAAAGGTAGATGACCATTGTCTTCTGGCTTAAAAAGTTTCATTTAAGAACTCCACAGTCACCCTTACGTATTTTCCACTGTAGGTCAATTGGGACTTAGTCCTGGCACCTTGGAGAATTTTCTCTTTCATCTGGACTTTTGACAGGTTCATGATGATATGCCTTGGAAACGCTCTATTTGAGTTGGCATGACCTGGGGTCTAACATCCCTCTGAAAGGAGTGTGTCAGAGTCTTTGGAGATAATTGGGAAATTTTAATTTATGATATGCTCTAGTAGGTTTCCCTCTGAGATGTTCTTCTTCCCCTTCTGGGATACACATAACTCATGTGTTTGAACATTTCATGAAGTCCAATAGTCCTCTCAATGAACATTTTGCTTTCTCTCTCTGTTTATGTCTCTTTAACTCCCTGAGTCAGCCCAAGAGTTTTATTTTCTACTTCTGAGGTTATTTCTTTTGCATGGTCTAATCTGTTGTTGATACTTTCTACTGCATTTTTAAGTTCCCTGATTGACAGCTTTAATTCCTTAATCTCTGCTATATCCTTTCTTTATTCCTCATATCATTCATCTATTATTTGTTTCTGTTTGGGGATTTTCTTTGGTTATTTTCCACTTTCTCAGCATTTCCTTCATTATTTTTACCATCCACATTTTAAATTCCTTTTCTGTCATTTCTAACATTTCTTTATAGGTGGAATCCTTCATACTTGCTCTGTTTTTTGCATTGCCAGGATTTTTCTGCTGATTCTTCCTCATGAGTGTTTTCTTTTTTGTCTTTTTCCTTGTCCTCTTTTCCTTTCACTTTCTCCTGCTCTTTAACTTATCTTGTCTCTGACCTATGGTGTTAAAGTGTCCTTTTGGTAAAGGACTAAAAGAAAAAGGAAAGTGCAGAGAAAGAAAGGAAAAAAGACACAAGAAAAAAAGAGAAAAGAAAGTGGAGGAGTAAAAGGGAAGATTGACAAAAAGAAGAGAAGAACAGAAAGAGAGAGAAAGTAATAGTGGTGCACAGTATGTGGTACTTTGTTCCACACCCACAAATCCCAACCTCTGAAGGAAGGTGCTGAATTGGATGGGTCCCTTCACTTCTGCAGTTCTTTGCCAGCCTTAGCAGACATAAGACGCAACCTCCACCAAATAGAAAAGTAAAACAAAAATACTATAATTCAAACCAAATCAAACAAACCTTAAGGGATATAATTGGGGGGGGACAAATAACAGAGGCAAAAAATCTAGCATAAATGAAGCATTTATTATTAAAGAAAGCAACAATGAAAAATTATATTTATATGATAAAAATGAAAAAAAAGGAAAAGAAAAATCTAGGGGTAAAAAAGTTGGAAAAATATTTTTTAAGAAGAAAAAACTTTATATACATATATATTTACATGTCATTTCTCTCTAAAGATACACATATATCTACACCTTGCTGAATAGCTGATATAGCTATATAAGATGGATACTTACTGGAAACCTCTGCTGAATTATTTGCCCTCCAACCCCCAGAGCTTGGAAGCCTCAAGCTCTCCTCAGTCCACTTAATGGACAAACTTCAATCTTTCTAAATGGAGTCCCTTGCCTACACAGTGGCTTTCCCTGGAAAGTATGAGTACCTCAGATCTCTCCAGAAGTGGCTGCCTACTTATCAAGAGTGTCAGAACCAGCCTCACCATAGGACCCCATGGGCTAAGCCTGCAAGGCAGCCTTCCAGAATAGCTGCATCCAGCCTGCAGCCAAACAATGATAGCTGCACTCTACCCTGTGGCTCAGTCCAAACCTCTGGGCTCTGTTCAGAGTCACTTGCTCACTCTCTCAAGCTCTCACAAGGTAACTCAACCACGTGCTCAAGTCAAAAAAGAAAAAAACAAAACTAATACTGAAGAAGGCCTTTCCTGTCTGCAAACTCTCACAGCACCTGTAGCAGCTGCAGCCAGAGCCACCAAGACTGGCCAGCCTCTGCTCCGAATGCAAATACTTGCCATGTCTTCACTATTTTTATCCTCCTCTTGGGGTCCTGATGTCTTCCTCTGCCTCCTTGTGCTCCCAAAGAGATGTTTCTGGGCAGAGCCCACAAACCAGAGAGGTGCCTGGAGTCTTCTTTCTCCAATCTCACCACACTTGTCTCTAGTATGAGTTATTGTTTCACCTCCTTTAGTATAAGGTTTTAAAATGCTGTAGTACATGTACATCAAGATGTCTCCAGGAAGCCATTTGTATTGGTTCAATTGTTTTCTTTTTGAAACCATGGTAGCTCAACTCAGAATGGAAGTAAGCATTTGGCTTACATTTTCTCACTTCAGAAATAGATAGATCTTATTCATTACACAATGTCAATCCATAAATTAAATCTCACTGGTTCTAAATCATATGATGGTTTCTTCCAGCCATCTTTGACTTAATTGCTATGGCTAAAAGAATAACATGCTCTGGTTAGCCAGCTCTAGAACTGATATATAATGCCTGGAAACAATGTCATATAGACTAAATGGGCTATAGTTAATGACATTGGGATCCTCAAGGAAAATTAGATTCCTCAAGAGAAAATGAATGAATGCCAGCCAGTTAAAATAGCAGGTGTCTACTAAGCTATCTGAAAAATAAAAACAATGAACATTACACTTTCTTTTGATTGATGAAGAACGTGAGGCAGGACATGTTACAAATCTGACTACCATTATTTTAGTTAGAAATATATTCTGGTAAATAAACTTTTCTTTATCAACTTCTAAGAATTTATAACAGCAGCGTGATTTGATTCTCTTCTTTACTATCATGTATTATTGAACAGCATTCTGTTTTTTGATCACTTTCTTGATTTTACTGTTGCAAAATAATTTTTTTAGATATTGTGTATTAAAAAAAACTTTGTTGTTTTATTGCATTTCTGTTAGCCTTGTTTTATTTCTTAACAGGAACTAAAATACTTTCAAAGAAGAAAAGAAACAAAACAGTTGTACTTACACATGTGATTTTAATTCAGTGTTTTCTGAATTATTTAGTCAATTATTTTCATTTCAAATGGAATATAATTTAAAAGATGCTTTGAGAAACATTATTAAAAGGAATTACTAAATAGCAGTGCAGGCCTTGGTAACAGAGCATTAACAAAAAGAGAAATAATTACACATTAAAAAAGCTATTCATGAAGCTTTGTTCCACACCACACAACCATATATGTTTACCTGCTCTGACACCATTTAATAGGTGAAAAATCACTTTCTAATCACATTCTATTCAAAGTCTTATCAGGGCCCTGCTGGCAGAAACCCTGTGCTAACATTCAGTGTGCAATCTCCTCTCAGCATATCATTTTCTTAATTTGTTCCATTTGCAAAGCAAATCTGCAAACTGACCTTTTAAATGAATAACTACTCTGAAATGGCCTGAAATAATATAACTAATGAACTACCTGCCTTTATTCCACATCTTTAGATTGATCTTTGTCTTTTTTTCCTGGCAGCTCCCAATGTTCCCTGTGACTGAAACATTCATGTTGTTCATCAAGTCTTCTCTGGATCTATATAAATTTACTTTACTCATGTGGATATCTGGAAGGTCAAAAGATAATATTTATTTTTAAAAAAGGTGTTTGTGGTGAAAACATCAAGTTAAATTTGTTTAATTTGCTTCCAACCTACCCTTTTGCCCTCCTCTCCTGGCAGATAGTACCATGTAAGCTATATACTAGTCATGCTTAACTTCTTGTCATTTTCCTGTCCACCATATTCTGAAGCATTCTGCATAGGCCAGCTATTCCTCAGGTAAATGTTACTTGAATTCTAATGCAATCACTTTTCTAAGGGTTCTAGCTGTAGAAAATTCAGTAATTTTATCTCCTAAAGGTATCAATGGTTTTTGTAAACTCATATGCCAGGCCAAGCAAAGAGAGAGAATTAAGCAGATGAATAGAGACTTAACATCTTGAGTATGTCTGAAATAAATATTTTGGAAAGTGTAAGAGAAAGCTGGCTGAAATTTTAGAAAATGCCTGATTGTCCAGGAGTAGTGATGGATAAGCTAAGTTAGAGACCATGAATTATTGCCATCAATAGTTTGTAAACTATTATGATTTCCTAGAGCAGTCTTCAACTATTATATATGATTGGGAAAGTCAGTTGGAGAAATATGTCTTTTCTCAACTTTGGAGATTATAGGGGTAAAAAAAAAGAAAGAGTCCCAGTGCATCTTATTTCCAATGTATAGTCATGAAATAAGCTATGGAAATGGTATTTTGAAGATAGCCTTGAAATTGAATAGGTCTTTAGACCTATGTGTTTGAACATGTTTCTCACATGAATATTAGACTATTTCCCTGATGATAGTAGGAATTGACATAGAGAAGAGTTCAAGTGGAGACTCGCTTTCCTTTTCCTTACATGGGAAAAAAGTAATATTCAGGAGCTTAATATGACAGTGAAGGAAGTTTTAGAATTCACTGAATCTGTATTTCATGTATCTGAATAAAGAGATATTCTTTAGAGGAAACCAAGAATAGTATTTATTTAATGCTAGTTATGTAAATAATTTTCCCTTACCCCGTGATGCATTAGAATGGAAAACTGAGCAATTTACACCCCAGAATGTCACAGAGCTAATAGCACTCTCAGGGAGAATTGGGTCTTACTGGTGACAAAACATAAAGGAAATATTTTATTTAGTTACTAAAGATATAGCAAAATTTTGGAGCACAGTGATGGAGAATATGATCAGAGGGGAGAAATACTGGTAGTAAAATTGTGAGTAAGCACAGGAGGCTACTTGAAAGCTTGCATTTTCACCATCATAGAATTTAGAGGTTGAAAACATTGTTGATCTAATAAAAATAATGATTTTTCTTCAGTTTCCAAGTGCACGTTTTTAAGAATTTTTTTTCTTGTAACTCTTAAGTCATCTCTCCCAAAAAGTTGGTTAGGAAGATTGCTTATATTCCAATAAGTAATATGCCTACTTTCTGTTAGAAAAAGTTAGTTGAAATTCATAGAAGAACCCAGGCTTCAGAAGTTGGTGAATGTGAAGATGGCTGTACTGAATTGAGAGAAAAGGTCTTTGATTAGAGGTTTACAGTGAATTTCTGTTCTCATGTACTCACTTCTCAATGGAAATGAAATATCTCTCTGGCTATAAAGACCAAACATTATTGGAAAAGCCATGTGGTCACTGGAGAATTGGCCCTCAGTTAGAATTTCTTCTATACCACATGAAAGCGATTGTATTGTTAATTAGTGGGTCTACTGCCAAGAGAATCACAGCAGGTAGCATTTGACTCTTTGAGGATAGTTTATTTATTGCACTCTCTCACCATGCTCTAAATCACAAATTCAATAATTTCCTATTACTTTATTTATTGCTTTTAGGATTTTATTTTTCAATGCCTCATATAGCATACCCTTTTAAGTAAACATTGTCCACATTCAAGACTTCCAACCTCTAACAATCCATTTATCTCTCTAAAAATAAAATGATAAAGAATATACATTTCAGTAAGAATATGATAGTTTGAAAAAATACCCAATATCATAATATATTATTTTTGTATTACTATGGGGTTATGATTGTTTTGTCTTCCATTTAAAGTGAATTCCTTTGGAGTGCTAGGGACAGTATCTGGTGTTTTCCATTTTGGGTAGCAGTGAGTTTATTTTTCTCCAGATATAGTGTTTGACCTTACATATGCAGGCAAATAAAAATAATTATAATAGGAAAACAGATGGGATGATAACAGAACACATGTTCTAGTCCCACTGAGCTAATGACTACAATACTGATTGACATAAGGCTAGGACGAGACTCCTGTGAATTTTAGACTTGGAAGATAAGACTTGTGGAAGACACCGGAGAGGTCATCCGAAAACCAATGATGGAGGGCCTTCTACTACTTCCTGCCAAGTAGCCATCTGTTTAAACATTTCTAATGAGGAGATAACTACATTTTTTATTTTTTCTTCTGAATTTATATAAATTACTTAGTTCTATAGAATTTTTTGTAGAAAAGTTTTAGTAATTCCCATCATTATAATTTATTAAAATTTAAATTTAATGTCATTAATTAATGACAACTGGGATATATTTTAACTTCGAGTTAGTCACATATTTGATGAGTATACCCATGGTCCAAGGTTGTTCTTGGGACCTCCCTCCAGATTATCTTTGTAATAATCCACTTCTGGTGTGTCCACAAAACCAGCTACATGTGCCCTTTACTTTATGTTTTTATTAAGCTCTCATTTTTCCAGATGATTCAGGTCTTATAATTTGTGAGTTGAAGTGTACAAAAAGAAAATACAACAGAATTTTAAAATATTGCATGGAAATAGATAACTATGGTGGAAAACAATCTAATAGTTCCAGTATACAAACCACTAATGTCAAGGAAGTACAATAATCAAATGTAAGTACAGACATGCTAGAAGATTGATAGATTCAGACAGCAGTAAAACAACATTTAGCAATCTTATTAAAATTTATATGTAATTCTGGAGAAAAGTTTTTATAACTATATCTCATAGAAAGAACCCAACAAATTCCTAGTGAGAAAATTTTGAGATTTAGAGATGGGATTTAGAATTTAGCAGAAAGTTTGCCATGGCAAATTTGTCACTATAAACATAAATTGAAATGAATTAGTAATTTAACTAGAATATATATTCAGAGCTCAACCAAGAATGAAGATTTAATTGTGCTAAATCATTGTGTTGCTGCATCTGCTGTTCCATTTTGTTTTCTATTCCTTTATATAAGAAATTGTATTTAACCTGTAGACAGAGACAAGGCAGTCTGTGCCTACTTTTAGGGCTTAATTTGATGGATTTAGGAATAAAGAACCCATCAGATCACTGCACAAGAATGCAATTCACTGAATTGGGGGGGGGTTAGTTTATAATAGCTTCCTTGGATTGTTAAAGAGTTTATTTATAGCGAAAGTTTACTTCAGATTACCCCCCTATATCATAATGTCTACAAAATGGCAGGTTACAATAGGCCTATTGTATAATACTTAACAGTGTTGTATTATCCTGGCTCACCAACACCAATGTTTTAATGAAATACTGTTTTATTTTCTGTGTCTAGAATAGTAACCTCTTCATAATTTCAAAAATACTACTTACATTTTACATTTATAGCTATTATATCCTTGCACTTAAGCCTTATGACATATTGCTATATTCCTTGAGTTTCATGATGCATGTGAAAAAGAACTGGGCAAGACATGGAGACACTTAGCTCAGTCTCTAGTCTGTGTCAAATGTTATTATAGTTAATTGAGCAGCCTGTACCAGGAGCACAAGAATTGTAACTATTAATGTTGCTTGAATTCAGCCATTCTGAAACTTTTCCTCAACAATACTCAGTAATTTACCTTTTTTTGTCTGTTTTTTTTTCCCATTATTTCATGAGGACAATATGTTATTATATTAGTTGAGAAGAATATAACCTTTACTAGGAATTAAGCATATACAGAATACTAAATATACTGTTTTATTAAGAATAAATATAGTCATAGAAATGGGCAAAGTGGCAGACTGGAAGCAGCTTGCCCACTGCTCTCAAGAAGAGGATGTATCCACGTGGAGATAGCATTGTGAATCATCAGAGAAGCAAAGGCGGACACTCAGAGTGAGGAAGAAGATGATAAAGTGATTCATTCAGAATGATCAGAAGGTACCTAGAGGAGGCATCCACATGTGGAGATTCACACTCACTCACACAGACACTGTGTCTGAGCTCTTAGGGGTCTCCAACTACCGCCACTGCAAACCTGTGAACTGATGGAAGCTGCTTTGAATCTTTGCATCAACATTGCATTGGATAGCTCACACAGCTGAGACCTGGTAGCTTCCATTCCTGAGTCTCTACAACTGACACTATCCTGAGCTCTCAGGTCGAGAGTACCTGTTCTACACATACAGGCTCATCCTTTCTGAAGATACCTCCACATTGCTCTGGCTAGGCCAGAGAGGCAGCAGAGAGAACAAACAGTCTTGCACCCTGCATAATTAGTGGCCAGGCACCCTTTCCCCAATGGTGGGTTTGAGTAGAACAGGTGGCAGAGATGCTGAGAAGTCTGTGGTGACTGCCACTGCAGGGCATGAACGAGGGAGAGCACCAGCTGCTGGATAGACCAGGTCCATAGCCACCCACATAACCTCCATGCTGCCACTCAGCCCTATGATTCCTGTACTGTTGTCTGACCTCACAGACCCACCCATGCAGCTCTAGCACTGACTCCAGTCCCCGAGGCCTTACCCGTGTGGCTCATACTCTCCACTCTGCCTGTGGGTCTAGATCCAAGGCTCTCACACTCTTGCCAAACTCTGTGGTGCCACCTGTGAGCCTCCTGCAACTGCCACAACAGATAGCTTCACCCCTGTGGTTCTCATGCTGCTATCTAACACAGTAGCCTGGTCAATATGTCTCCTACACTGCCTCTAGGCCACACAGTCTCAGCCATGTGGCTCCTTCCCTGATGCCCAGCCCTATGGCTCTATCTCTGAGGCTCCCAAACCCAAGACTCTATCCCCACAGCTCTCACCCATCACCAGGTGGCAGGGATGGTTTAACATGCACATCAGTAAATGTGAATCACTGCATAAACAGAAGCAAAATTAAAGACCATGTGATCATCTCAATAGACGTAGAAAAAAAACTTTCAATAAAATCCAGTATCCTTTTATGATTAAAAAAAAACCCTCAATAATACTAGGCATATGGGCTGGGTGGTTTATGCCTATAATCCCAGCACTCTGAAAGACTGAGGAGGGTAGATTGCTTGAGCTCAGGAGTTTGAGACAAGCCTGAGTAAGAGCAAGACCCCGTCTCTAAAAAATAGCCAGTTATTGCAGCAGGTGCCTGCAATAACTTCTTTGGGAAGCTGAGGCATGAGAATATCTTGAGCCCAAGAGTTTGAGGTTTCTGTGAGCTACAATGCCATGATACTCTACCAATGGTGACCACATGAGACTATTTAAAAAAACAAAAAAACTAAGCATAGAATGAATTTGTCTCAAATTTATAAAAGGCATATATGAAAAACCCATGGCAACAAATGGAGAAAAGTTGAAAACATTCCCCATAAGAACCGGGACAAGACAGGGTGCCCACTCTCAATATTCCTATTCAACATTGTTCTAGAAATTCTAGCTAAAGTAATCAGGCATGAATAAGAAATAAAGAGTATTCACATTTGGAAAGAGCAGGACAAACTATTCCTGTTTTCTAGTGATACCATCTTGTGTCTAAAAAACCCTAAAGACTCCACGAAAAGACTCCTAGTATTGATAAATAAATTCAGAAAAGTGTCAGGTTACAAAATTATGCACACAAATAAGTAGCATTTCTACATATTAATAATAGTCAAGCTGAAAGTAAAATCAAGAACTCAATACCATTTACAATAACTACAAAGAAAATACTTAGGACTATACCAAGCCAAGGAGGTGAAAGATCTCTACAAGGATAACAATAAAACACTAATTAAAGAAATCAGAGATGACACAAACAAATGCTCATAATATCATGCTCATGACTTGGTACCATCAACATTGCTAAAATATACAAATTGCCCTAAGTGATTTATATATAGCTCAATGCAATTCCCATAAAAATATCAGCCTCATATTCACTATTCACGTGATGGGCACAAATAAAGCCCAATCTTAACCATTATGTATGGCATCTATGCAACAAAAACATTTGTACCCCTTTGATATTTTGAAATAATAACATAATAATAATAAAAACAGAAATAGTTATAAAGATAAGAATGTTAATATCAACATTAAGCAATAATACCTATAATCCATTAAAAACTGTGCCAGAATACTGTTTTGATTATTAATTTATTCTCCACACCTGTGCTTGAGGGATTCCAATAGCCATTTTATTCATTAAAATGAAACAAAATAAACCCCTCCAAATCACTGTATTTCAGAAATGTGAAGTAGCACTCTTAAAATACAAGAATTAGTAATTGAACTTGGAGGACATGTCTTTGAGTATTTATACCCACTATGTGTGAGACTAAACCTATGGGCGAAGGATGGAAAGGTAGGCATACTTTTCTGAAAACTTTATGTATCACATAAAGCTTCAAAAATAGTGGTTCACCCCTGGAAGGCTGGGGTGGGAGGTTTGCTTGAGCTCCAAAGTTTGAGACCAGCTTGTGCAAGAGCAAGATCCTGTCTCCACTAAAAATAGAAAATTATCCAGGAGTCATGACGTGGCCTGTAATCCAAGCTACTAGGGAGACCGAGGCAGGAGGATTGCTTGAACTAAGGAGTCTGAGGTGGCTGTGAGCTACAATTGACACCATGACACCATTGCTCTTTAGCCTAGGGGACAGAGCAAAACCCTGTTTCAAAATAATAATAATAATAATAATAATAATAATAATAATAATAAGAAGAAGAAGAAGAAGAAGAAGAAGAAGAAGAAAAAGAAGAAGAAGAAATGAGTTGTTCAGACCTGGTGCAGTGTTTCTATATTGCTGAATCTTATTTCAATATCAAAGATCATTCCCTTTTCAATAAGATATTCATGTAAACTCCAGGCAAATATAGTTAAGGGAATATCTTTGTACCAGTCTTACATGAATCTTAGTAATTTATAATACATAAACACTCATATTTTTTCCTAGATACTGTCCAATCAAATGAAGATCTAACTACGAATAATATGTGATATACTTTAAACTAAATAAACTTTTGGTGTGATATCCTGTACCTCTGTGATTTTTGTTATGCTTTTTCTTCACCTTCATTTCTTCCACAACATTCACTTATGAAATCCATTTATATATGTTTTGTGCTGTGCTAATTCACATTTATTTGAGTAAGGCCGCTCACTATTACCACTTGGTGTTTCTCAAAAATTATACTTGCATTGGACATAGATCTTGTGCTCCTTCCCAAACCTTCCAACTGCCTTCTTAATTTCTATTGGTTAAAGTTCCACTTTTGCTGAGTTGTCCCTCACATCTAAACTTGGAAGAAATTCCCCAGTACAGGCAGGAGAACTGGATTTCTAAATGGCCATAAAGAGACCAGATGATGTAATGGGAAAGTGCAGGAAGAACGCACCCTGTGGGATGATATTCAATCCATAGAATTTACATAGGAAAAGAGGTGGAAGGTAAATATTCCTGCCTTTTACTCTTCTAAAACCTTCCAGAAGTCCCACTGAACAAGTGATCATTTCTGCTGAGTCATATGCTTTGTGAAGTAGGTGTTATGCTTCCAGCGTTTTATATCTTTCTTAGTTTTGTTTTCCTTTTATTGTTATAAAAGAAACAATGTTCTCCCAAGTAAAACATAGACACTTTATTCCTTGCTTTCTAGAAAACTGTAATAAAACTTAAAATTTCTTAAGAATTTGTTTATTTTATTTCATTGCTCTTAGGTCAGTGTTTTGGGGGGAGTTGTCGTGGGGGGAGAATCTCAAGCTGTTACCTTAGGGAGAATGCCGTGGTATCATAGCTCACAACAACCTCCAACTTTTGGGCTCAAGTGATCCTCTTGCCTCAAATTTTCTATTTTTAGTACAGATAGGGGTCTCGATTTTTCCCAGGCTGGTCTCGAACTCGTGAGCTCAAGCAATCCACTCACCTTGGTCTCCAGAGAGTTAGGATTATAGGCCTGAAGATCAGTGTTTTTCAAAATTGTGTTTTTTAATCAAGGAGCTGTTTCCTCAAATATATGCTAAAAAGAAGATAAACATACTTAGGTAGAGGTGGAGCTTCCAAATTTGAATTAAAGATAGAAAAGAGAGAGAGAGAGTGAGTATGCGTGTGTGTATGTGTGTGCGCGCGTGCACGCGCATGCATTTGAAAGAAAGACATCTGGAATCCTATCCTTTCATATCTTCTTCCTTGGGAAATGCTGAAGTACATCTTTTTTTTTTTTTAATTGAATCATAGCTGTGCACATTAGTTCAATCATGGGGTACAGTGTGCGGGCTTCACATGCAATCTGATATATTTTTATCAACCTGATAAACATTCATGAGATTTTCTTGTTCAGTATGTGAAAACATTTTTGATCCATATTTAGAAGTTTTCTCCTGACCTTTCAAATATGTACCACACATGCGATCTCACCCTTTGTCCCATCTCCCCCCACCCTCTCCCTCTACTTCCCTCCCTCTCCCCTTTCCCCATCTTCCTGTGCAATAAATGGGTTGTAGCCTTCACTTGAACGATAAAGAATTTGTCTCATATTAGGGGTGTATACATTGGATACTTTTTCTTCCATTCTAGAGATACTTTGCTAAGGA
>CAUYON010083907.1:0-32931 GCA_963573935.1 Arctocebus calabarensis | reverse complement strand
CTTAAGCGATTCTCTTGCCTCAGCCTCCCTAGTAGCTGGGACTACAGGCGCCCGCCACAGCGCCCGGCTATTTTTTTGTTTTGCAGTTCAGCCGAGGCCGGGCTTGAACCTGCCACCTTCGGTATATGGGGCCGGCGCCCTACTCGCTGAGCCACAGGAGCCGCCCTACTCTGGTGTTTTCTTATTTGCCTAAAGACTGCACCCACCAAACACAATTGCCTTCCATCTCCTCCCTGAAATTTCATTATCTATAAGAGGAAAAAAGAATGAGGAATACAACCATGTCTACACGGACTTTGTCACAAGATTTTGTCTGTTTCTGAGGCTCAAATTCCAAAAAGAATCCATTTACAAGCTAATTTCTGTCTCCCAGGTCCATTCATCTTCCCTAAAATAATTTGCTACCCCCCAAAATTACCTGCATTCCCTCTTCCCCCTCTCTCCTATGAAGGGTATATAAGCACTTGAACCTCACTTGGGCTAGATGGGATAACTCATGCCTGTAACCCCAGCATTTTGGGAGGCTGAAGCAGGAGGATCATGGGACCCAGGAGTTAGTGACAAGACTGGGCAACATATCCAGATGTGATCTCTACAAAAAATGAGCCAGGCACGGTGGCAAGCACCTATAGGCTGAGAGGAGGACTGCTTGAGCCCAGGAGTTTGAGCTTACAGTGAGCTATGAAAGTGCCACTGCACTCTAGCCTGGGCAACAGAGGAGACATCTCTCAATACAAATAATAAATACATACTGGGTTATTGGGTAATCGCTTTCCTGTGATTTGTCTATTGTCAGCACATTCCAGCAAACCTTCAGATGGCAGAGGGGAAGCTTTCCTTTTGTCTCTACAGTAGACTCACAAGTCAGGCCGCCTGCCTTTCTAAAACCCAGTTTTGCCACCTTGGGCAAGTTATTTCGCTTTTCTGGGCTTCAATTTCCTCACCTGTAAAAGGGAATGTCTCAGGGTTGTTGTAAGGATTAAATTATTTAAGTGCTTGGCACATAGTAAGCATTCACTAAGTGTTAGCTATTATGATCATTTTATTTTTGTTATTCCCCACCTCTAAGTCTCTCAGAGGGTTAGGTATCTGCCAGTCTCCCTGATCCCAGTTAGTCATCTTCCTAGAGTCTCACTTAAGAGTCCTTATGTTGCAATCTGGGTCACCCTCTCCCTAAAGCGCGCGCGCACGCGCACACACACGCACACACAGGTCAGCAGGGCCTCAGACACAGAAAAAAGTTTAATTCTGCTGCGGCGGAGGGTCCCGGCTCCGGCAAGGAGGGGGGATTTGGTTTTGGATTTTGTTCATGTGGGGATTTATTTGGGGTACAGAGGAAGGAATAGGGGAGAGTCTGGTCCTTCCAGTGGGACCTGCCCGGGAAAATACGTAGTAGGGAGAAAAAATAGGGAGACTGGACAAAATAAGGGAGGGCAGAGGTTGAAGACACGACCAGGACAGAGAAAGGAGAGACAATTACGGAAGAACAGAGACGCAAGACAGACGACAGAGGGCAGAATCGAGACAAACCAGAACAGAGAAAGGGAGACCCCAAGCCAGACCCGATGACTGGGCCGGGGATGTCAGTAGGGTGGGGGTGGGGGCTTTGGAAGCCGCCGCAGAACAGAATAGGATCTAGTCCAGCCAGATACAAGAAATAGGCCCCTCACCCCTGCCTCGGGTGCTGGGCTGGGGGAGGGGGCTCGTGTCTCAGTGCTGCAGTGTCAGGGGGCCCTGCCCCTCCCGCGCTTCGCTGTGTAAGGCACCGGCTCCAGCGAGGTCCGCGAGCGCGCGAGGGGAGGGGCAGGAGGGGAGTGAGGAGTCCGTGGGGGAGGGGAGGCCGGCAGCCCGCCCCCAATCCCCCTAGGCGTGGGGGCGTGGCCATGAGCCGCAGCCCGCGGCAGCCTCGCCCCTCTTGGGGGTAGAGTGGAGGAGCTGGAGTCTATCTTCCAGTCCCAAGTCTCGGCCCTTCGCTTTCTCCCCGCACAGTCCCTCCCCGGCGTCAGTGCGGCTGGGCATTTGTCCGCGGCACCCAGGCGTCCCGGAGCCCGCCCGCCGCTCACACGGTACTCTCCAGCATCCACTCGGTGCTGGTAAAGGCCAGGCGTGCCCTGGCGGAGCCCAGCCCCAGGTCTCCATCCTCCCCGGCCGCGCCCTCTCCAGCCCCGTCCAGGTGTGGCGTGGACCGGTGGCGCTTTGTCCGCCGGGCGCGGCGCGGGTAACTGTGGCTCTGGAAGAGCGCCCCGTAGTCCCCGTCGAAAGAATAGCGCTGCTGCGGCCTCGGCCGGGCCGGGGCCCCCCCAGGAACCAGAGCTAGAGTGGGGGGTGCTGAAGCTGGCGGCCCCAGGGCCCCGGAACGGCTCCTTCGAGGGCCCACGGCGGCCCGAGACTCCTCCCCTGAAGTTTCCTCGGATGGCAGCAGACACAGGGAGGTGGCCGAGCCGCCGAAGGAGCGTCCAAGGACCGCGTCCGGCTCCACGGAAGCTGCCTCAGCCGCCGTAGCCTTCGCCTCGACAGCCACGGTGGAAGCAGCCGGGAACTCCACTTCACGCAGTGAATCGTAGCGATCTTGCGCCGGCAGGGTCGGGGCTTGCACGGTGCTCGCACCGTTGGTCTGAGAGCACACGTGGCTGACCCGCGGGGGTGACCTGGAAGTGCCCTTGACACGGCGGCCATCCCCATCGCCATACACTTTGTAGCGGATCATGAGCAGAACGATGAAGACAAGGACCGAGGCGACGATGACGCCTCCGATGGCAATGATCATGGTGCCGCCTAAAAAGTGGGCCCTCAGTGGGCGGCAGGGCGCCGGATCCCCAGCAGTGGTGAACTGCACGCAGCCCACCACTCGCGTGGCCGGCAGCGCGGTGGCCCCGTCATCGTAGACCGCCAGCACGCATAAGTCGTAGGCGCGGCCCGCTGCCAGATCATTCACCAGGAAGGTCTGGCTGGTGGACGGGATCATCCTGCAGGAGGGGGCAGGATCAGGGCGGAATTAGACCCACTCTGAACCACACTCCTTCGCTTTAGGCCCTACGGGTGATGAACAGTGAGAACTAAATCCTGGAGGGCCGACTGCAGCCAATCAAGAGCTCCTATTAACACACTCCCGCTGCTACAGGCCCCGCCCCTCACTGCAGGCCCCACCCTCAAACACCCCACTCAAGGCTTTTTCAACGCCCATGGGACATCTGCCATTCGTGTTCCCTCATCTATTAATACATCCCCTAGCTCTGGGACAGAACAGGAATGCTATAGCTTTTTATTTTTCTTTCTTTCTTTTTTTTTTTTTTTTTGACTCTACTAGAACAAAAGCAGTGGTATAGCTTTTATGCCCTGCCCTCAAGGGACATGCCCTTGCTAGCAGGGTCTCACTCCTACTAGGACAACTGCCATTCAAGCTTCCTCATCTACATATTTCTACCCTTTAAGGGGACCTGTGTTACAGGCTGCCCCTCATTACCTGCATGCCCCACCTCCCCTCAGGTAGACAGGTCAACTCACATTCTTTGAATGCTCTTCTAGTCCCTCTTTTCCGTACATTCCTAACTTTCAGGGAAAAGTATAATACAGGTCACTTCCCTCATCTGCATGTCCTACCTTTGTGTAAAGCATCTAGCTTCCTTTATCTTCTGGAACAATTTCCAAGCCTCTCAACTACATATTCCCATTCATTAAGGGGCTTTCACCACAGGCCACACCCCTTTTAACTAAACTGTGGCTTCCAAGCCACACTCCACAATGGTCCACTAAGGATGGTTCCCCTACCGTCTTAGGACCTTGTCCACTGTTTCCATGCCCTACTCCTTGTCCAGGTATTATAGGCAACCTTTCCTTATTTACCTGTCCAGTCCTGTAGCACTAGAAGTCACCAAATCAGAATACTCAGGTAAGATTCATCCATAATTGAGTCAAATGTAGCCAACAAAGCACAATGCTCCTTTCTTGCTAAAAGCCCTTCCCCTCAAATGAGGGGCCATATAAAGAAGTAGTTAAGCTGACAAAGTCTGGGAACCAGACTGCCTGGGTTTGGATCTATCCTCTGCCTCTTGCTAGCTTTGTGTTTCTTAAACTCTCTGTACCTCATTTCCTCTAAATAGAAATAAGAATTCCTACATCACAGAGATGGTGTGAGGAATGAATGAGTTAACATATGCAAAGCCAGGCATTTAATAGTAGCATGATTAGCTTGCATCCCATCCAGTGTTGGCCATTAACCCTTCCAGTGGCTCACACTCTCCTGCTCATTACACTGCTCCCTATCTGTAAGGCCCACCCCTCCAGATCTCAGCCTTTTCTGTTGAGCACATCCCTTCCACACTGTTAACCATGTCCAGGCTCAGCAAAACCAGGACTGCCATGTCCATATTAATTTGCAAGCCCAGCACTCAACCTCACAAGCTCTCTTCTGCAAAGGCTCTTAGTGGGTCACCAGAGACAAGAACTGTCCCTTCCTCTGGGTGGAACCATGTTGAACAAGCTCCACCTCTTCTGAAAGGCCACACCCCCATCCCCACAAGCCTGTTTCTCTCTCAGAAGCTTTACCTTCCTCTCCCTCAGGGCCCTCTTCTGGTCCCAAAGCCCCATCAGTCATGTCACCTCCAGGAGGGTCCCACATCATCAAGAGCCACCCTCCAACCAAAAGACTTCAAGTCAGGGCCCCATCCCTCCATAAGGGACCATTCATTTCTCCAATGCTATCCCTGCCTGGAATTTCACAGACCATGCCACCATCCCCTATGCCCCTACCACCGTTGGCCCCCTGGCTTCAAGTCTCCCTCTCTGAGGGCCTTGGCTTCTTCTTGTTCCTTCCCCTAAAGACCCACATGCCAGGGACTTCCCCCTTTTCAAGGACAGAGACTGGCTCCTTAAGAAAGCTTGAGCCCATGTGTCTCTAATTGGCTGCAAGACCTAAGCAAGCAGCTGAGCAGGCTTCTGGTTGGATGTCACCTCCGCCCATGGCAGCAGTGAGGAAGTTAACCCCTGCAGTGCCATAGCACAGGCTCCTGGAATGAAGAACTAGAACTGTGCCCCCCAAGGGAAGGGAAGAGTTCCAGGTTCTGTTGCCCAGCTGGGTATGGGGTCCATCAACATCTACATACATGCAGGGTCTGTGAACCTCCCTCTACCTCACCTGTGGTGGCTATGGGTCAGAGAGAAGGCAAGAGAGAAACAAGAAAAGTGGAGAGTCACAGAAACGGAGAGTTATTTACAGAAATATAGCATCCATCTCCCCTCCATCCCTAACTTGAAAACAGTAGGTGCTTAATAAAAGTGTTCAGTATAAAAAGGACAGCTTTGCTACTTTCTGTGTAACCTGGGGCAAGTGAATTCCCCACTGTGCCTCAATTTTCCTATCGGTAAAATGGGATAGGGATCATCACTGCTTCATAGCAAAGTTGGGAAGATCCAGTGAAGTAGCAACCTTGGAAGTACCTGTGAAGGATTTTGTTTTGTTCATTTGTTTGCCCTAATGTTTGCAAGGCCGGACTAGTGTCTAATCTATCTTGGTAGGCCACAGGGTCTGGCACACAGTAGGCATTGACTCAGTGTTTAGGGCTCAGATTCAAAAACAAAGGAAAATGAGGAAGACAAAGATAAGGGAAAAACAGAGTATTTATTCATTCAACCAACACTGGGAAGATGCCTACTATGTACTTACTATGTGCCAGGCCTCTGGGCCAGAGAACACTGGGAAAGGTGGAGATGGAGGCCAAGAGGCCTCTGTGATGGCTGAACACAGCCAAGAGCTGGGGCTCCCCACAATGAGGGAAATGGAGCTGGCCCCTCTGATATCCCCAAGTGAAGTTGAGCACAGGGCTGAGCATCCGTCAGGTACTCTACAATGGGCACATGGGAGGCAGAGAGGCAGAAATGGGAAAAAGGAGAGAGATACATACAGCAAACCACTTATCAAGTGCCTGCTGTGGCCGTGCCAGCTGTGGTCATGCCCACTGTGTGCCAGGTCTGTGGCCAAGGGCTATACTAGTACATTTTTGAGGTTGAGAGATACTGCAAGGCTAAGGTAGTGATTCTTCATGTACTGTGTGCCTCCTTCCACTGTGCTGTGAGCTCTCTGAGGCCAGGGATGGGGTCTCTTAGTCTCCTTGTCTCCCTGGCACCCAACTCAGGGCCTAGCATGGAGAGGGGCTCAGTACCTCCAGGAGGGAGAGAAGGTAGAGACAGAGAAGTGTGAGCAAAAGAATAAAGGAGCTGATGGGAGAAAGTAACTACTTTTCTGTCTATACCTTACAGGTCTAGCCACATCAGGATATTGGCTTCTAACCCCAAGGAGGGTAGAAATAACATATTTTTCTCATAATTTTTGTTTTCTCTTTCTATAATGTACCAAATGCATTGGTACAGTAGTACTGATATGTGATCTGTAACTGTAAAAGTGTAAGTATGTATTGTGTGCTCCAAAATGCTTAAGCTTACAAGGTACCAAATCAGACCCCTTTGGCAAGCAGTGATCATGACAGTGCCTGTGAGAGCAGGGATCATGCTGGGCTCAGTCACTGTTATCACTCCAGTGCCCAGCCCTGGTCTGGCTCGTGTAGATGCTCAACAAAGATTTGCTAAAGGCATAAAAAATAAAGACAGCAAGACAGAGATAGAGGAGAGAGGAGACAAGGCCAACAAGGGCAGGGAACACCTTGGAACCACTATCCAGAACTCTGCCTGAACCAGATGGCCAAGAGAATGGGTGGGTGGCAGGGAGGGGCCCTGGTCTTGGGAGGTGGTCCTGGGACTACTCACACCCACCTGTAGACAAGGGAGTCATCCACAGAGCTGTTGTACTGGACCTGGTACATGCGGATGCCGGGTATCGGCCGCTGGGCTGGCCAGCGGATGAGCACCGAGTTCGAGGTGAGCTCGGCTGCCACCAGCCGGCGCTCAACAGTTGAATCATTGGCACCAGGTCGGCCGGGTGTGGCGATGTCAGAGGAGCCAGGCTCGGTAAGAGGTGGTGGGGCAGCCGGTGGGGGCGCCATCAGAGGCAGAGGTACCACACATACCTCCACTGGCGCCGTGGCTTCCCCCGCAGCATTGGAGGCGATGCAAGTGAAGGTGCCACTGTCCCGTAAGGTGGTGATGGTCACATCGAGTGTCCCATCTCCCCTGACCCGGGTCCGAGTGGAGTTCCCCAGCAGCCGCCCGTCAGGCGCCACCCAGTGTACCACCGGCTCAGGGTCACCCACGGCTCGGCACCGCAGGCTGACCGCCTGGCCTTCCACCACCAGAGCCCGGCCGCCCGCCTGCCGTGTAATCAGCGGGGGTTCACACAGGAACTCCTCCTCGGGAATGGACCAGAAGTAGCGGTCGGTGAGGTGCTCGGGCGTGGCGCAGGTCTCCAGGTCATCCTCCCTGGTCAGCCGCCGCAGCCAGAGCAGCTCACAGTTGCAGTGCAGGGGGTTGCCGCCAAAGCTGACCGTCAGTGGCGTGGGCGGCTTCGGTCCGGTACCTTGGGACCTCAGGAAGAGCCCATCAGGCGGGAGTTTATGGAGGCGATTGGAGGTCATGTCCAGGCGGACCAGTTTGTGAAGCTGCACAAAGGTGCCCTCGGCGATGTGGTCGATGAGGTTGTGGTCCAGCGTGAGGGTGTTCAGGTTGACCATCTGGCCCACCGCCTCCCACGGCAGGGCCTCCAGGTTGTTGTAGGACAGATCCAGGTCCTCCACGGTGGACAGGAAGGCATCGAAAGCAGCCGACTCCACCCGGCGGATCTGGTTGTTGCCAAGGATCAGGTGGCGGAGGTTGCCCAACCCTCGGAGCTGGTCACCGCGCACCTCCGCCAGGCGGTTGCTGTCGAGGTGCAGGGCGCGGAGTGCGCGGAGGTCAGCAAAGGCGCCAGCTGCCACCTGGCCAATGGTGTTGCGGGAGAGGGTGAGGTGCACCAGGCTAGTCATGTTGGCGAAGTCTCGGCGCCTCACGGCTGCGATGAAGTTGTCGGTGAGCCGCAGCTCCACCACGCGCCGGTCGATAGCAGGCGGCACGAAGAGCAAGCCAGTCTTCGCACACAACATAGTCAGCGTGGGCGCCACGTTCTGACAGATGCAGCGGCCAGGGCAGGGCTGGCCACGAGACGCCCCGGCCCAGAGCAGCAGCAGAAAGGGCAGGGCTGCAGGTGGCGGTGAGAGGAGCACCGAAGAGAAAGGGCCTGGAGCCATGGTGCAGCAGGAAGGCTTGAGTAGGGGATGAGACCTGCAGGGGAAGGAGCTGGTTACCCAGGCACAGGGCTTGCCCACTAGTGTGACCACCTTGGGATGTCCCACTAAGAGTCAGACCTGAATCCCTCCCCATCCCCAACACACAAGGCTGGGTGCTATATGACAGCACTCATCATCAGCTGGCATGCATATGTTACAATTCCATGCTGCTTGGTAAACTACCACTGAGTCTCCCTTGAGTCTCCTATCCTCACTTCTGTCCCTCTTGGAGCTCCCAGAGCACTCACAATCTCTCAATGCCAGTACCCACCAAATATTTTGAAAATCCACTGTTAACAAGGCATAAGGCCATAGATGTCAAAACAGTATCCTCTGAGTTCAAATCCTAGCTCCAGTACTTACAGACAGTGTGACCTCGGGCAAGTGTCTGAACCTCTCTGATTCTCGGTTTCTTCATCTGTAAAATGGAGATAGAAATAGATAGGCCTTACTTCTGTGAGGATTAAGTTGACTAATGAATGTGGTGTACTTAGAACAGTGGCTGGCACATAAAATGTGCTTAATACATGTTAGCAATTATCATCACCATCATCATCAGGTGCCTAGCATTATGCCTATTATGTGCCAGGCATAAACTGTGCACTATTACTTCAAACAGCAAGTGCTTTGAAATCAAACAGATTCAGGTTCACATCCTGGTTCCCCCATTTGCTAGCTCTGTGACCCCAAACCAATGATTTCCTCTAAACAGACCATAATTTCTTGCTCTATAAATTGGATAATAATTGTATCATCTTCATTGACTTCATGAACCACTGAACATAGTGCCTGGCACACAGTAAATATCTAGTAAAAATTAAGGTTCACCCCTCCCAACTTTGGCAGTGGCAGAAACAAGGTAAAGGTGGAGGGGCTGAGAAACACCATCAGTCTCCCAGCTCAACGTCAAGAGATCCTTCTGAGTCTGCTTTCATCCTGGGCTCAGGTAAACTCCCAAGCAGGGTAGACTTTCATTCTCACATCAGTGAGCACATCACACAAGGCCCCATCCATGCCTACACACACACACACACACACACACACACACACACACACACACACTATGCCTCTGCTCCAGGCAAAACCTTCTAGCAGGGATTCCCCCTGCCACGGCTGCAGCCTACGACCTGTCAGCTCCCATCACAACACAGGGTGGGCGGGGGGGTGAAGAGGAAAGGATGGGAAGGGGACATCCCTGAAACTGTTTTCACCCCACCCTGTCCTATACCCAGCCCCTGCTGGTCCACCTCCTGGGAATCTGTGTTTGGGGCTGTGGCCTTATGTGGCCTTGATCTTTCTGCCCTTGGGGAGGGGGACTGGGTCAGACCGAGAGATGAAGAGAGACAGGGAGACGAAAGGGGGAGGGAGAGATGGACAGGCAGAGGGACAGTGAGAGAAAGAGACAAAGGAAGGAGAAGAGACAGGAAGGGAGACTAAAGCAAAAAGAGTGAAGAAGGAGACATGGAAAAGAGAGACTAGGACACAGGGATGGAGAGAGGAGGAGAGGGAGAGACAGGCAGGAGGAAAGAAGCAAGTGTAAGAGAGATTAACACCAGTGAGTGTGAGAGAGATAAAGACTGAGCGGGACGGTGACAAGGCTAACGAGAGAACAAGAGGCAGAGTCGGGGTATACAACTATCTCTGAGTACCCCCTCCATGTGCCCACAACTTGTCCTTTACTCCCTATAGGACACTGTCCTGTATTATACCGAAAATCCTGACGTAGAAAGGGGGACTCCAGAGTTAGGAGTTCCAACTCTGCACCTCCTTGGCTGCAGTGTCTCCGGGGCTCAGAACCCTAATCTATGAAATAGAAGCACAAAACTTTGCCTTCCATACCTGGGGTGGGACTCAAATCAAAGGAATCATAATAGCAATGAAAATAGCTAATACTTATTAAGAGGTAGTCCATCATTGCAGGATAGCAGTTGGACCCTACTGCCTGGGTTGTCATCCCAATTCCCTGTTGTGCGACTTTAGTCAAGTCATTTCCCCTCTTTGTCTCAGCATGCTCACCTGTAAAATGGAAATGATGATAGCACACCTAACTCCTAGGTTTGTTGGGAAGATTCAATGAGAAAAGATTTTTGTAACTTGCTTAGAATAGCTCCTGACAAGGTTAACACTACATAAATGTCAGCTGCTGCTATTATTATTATTACTAATTTCTTATTTTCTCTGGCCTGTTCAACCACCAGCAGGTCAGCCTATCAGAAGATCACTCCACACATACATATGTACATGCACACACAAAATGATAACACATATCCATTCCACTCTCCAATGCCAGGGTCATTTTATGTCCTGAACCTCTCATGTGTCCTTTACTGATATCATGAAGAAATCTCACTTTCTCAACCACCTCCCGGAGAGGGGAATTGTCTCTGCTCTGAGAGCCTCACAGCCACTAAATGCCCTCACCAACCTTGATACTTCTGACCTTGGCACCACTCCCCAGCCTGGGGTCACTGTCATATCCTGCCCTGACATCCAGGCTAGGCAGGGTTCCAGGCCTCAAGCCCCCTCAGAGCAAACCCTGTCACCCCACATCTCTCTGCCCAACCTTAGGGCTCCACTCACCTCTCTTCAGGAAGTCAAGGCCTGGGCCAGCACCTGCAAAGGAACAAAATCACTTTGTTAGCATCCTTCTGGCTCTTCTCTGGGTACCAGGTTCTGCCTCAGAGACCATCTCAGTCAAGGAAGTCCCTAGAGTGATCACTTTCTCAGCCCTCCTGCTGCAGACTCTGAACAGTCTCAAAGGTACCCAGACGTCATCTTTGGAAACCTCAGAGACTGGGTTTCAGGACTATTCACACTCCAAAACCCAGGAATCTAGGACTTCAGCCTTTTGTCTGTCCTCCAGGATCTCAGAGGCCAAGAACCCCAGCCCCTTCCTCCGTCAAGATCCTAAAGTCTGAGACCCACCCCCCTCCTTCTTCAAATCCAGGAGTCTGGACCAGACCCCTGACCCTCCTCCTTTAGAAGCCAAGAGTTCACACCCCAGACCCTCAACTTCAAAGGCCTGAGCAGTACCAGGAGCTGGGGAAGGGCCAGAGGTTTCCACCCCTGCCATCACACCATTGCCCACACCAACAAGTGTGGGCTTGTAGAGATGCAAGTCTCTACATCTGGATTTCCATGGTCACACACCATGATCTGTGGGCTCCCCACCCTCCATGGCCACTTGGCCGGGGATATGGACACTTGTGTCCAGAGACCCCAGGCTGGATCCCAGCATACCACAGGTCACGCCAAATGAGCCTCAATCCCATAGGGCCCAAAAGGGTCTGCCCTCTGCCAGAGGCACAGGAATGTATATCCCAGACATAGGATACAAACCCCACTCCCCAGAGACCAACACTGAAGTACAAATGGACTCACAATATAGATGGACACATACCCTCAAGGGTGACACACTCGTATACAACAATACACATACAACACTGGCTTTCCCTTGCATGTTCACACACAGAGCTGCACAGATACAACAGAGAAACCCACATGCCCCCAACAGACAACCAGGTACATGCACCTATAACAGATGCACCTTGCACACTCCCCAACACACTGGGGCACACATATATAACAGAAACATGACTGCACAATCAAAGGTACACATTCTCAAATGCCCACACTCATACAACTCCATTTATTCCCATGGTGCAGTCATAAAGCTGATATATTCCCACACCAACAGATAAGACATGACACACTAGCTGATACACACCTCACATACACATAGAGAACAACAAACCTTCACAGACACTCTCACAAGGCTGATACAAGCTGGAGCAAGCACACAGGCACAAAAAGATTCACCTTTTCAGATACTCCAGGATGTTCACTCCTAGCAGACACATGCTCACACAACAGTCCTGGGAGAGATTTACACACTTACAAATGCACACAAAATACTGAACTACAATAGCAGAGTCAATGGACAGACCCAGATTCACACTCACACACAGTCAAGAACATGCAACCCTCCAAGCTTGAGGCTCCCCCACCCCACCTACTTTCCAGGCCAAAGAAATCCTAACATTCCTCCTAGAACATTCTGCAGGCCACCCCAACCCAGGGCACAAGCCAGGGTCAGAGGTCAGAGTTCAGCAGGTGGAATCTCAGAGGGTTTGGGGGTTGAGTCCTAGAGCACCATTCCAAGGAGATCCTCCCACCAGCAGCCCCAAACGTCCCCTAGCCTGGACAACAGAATGCAGGTAACTCTGGCCCCATCTGCAGATATCTGGCCGGTAGGGGAATTAGGGTGGGGTGGGGTGGGGAAACGCCAGGTCTTCGCCCCCACCCCCACCCCAGGGCCCATCTGTCCATCTCTCGGCCTCTCATCCTCCCTCCATCTGTCCACCTCCCGGCCGCCCATCCCCCCCAGCCACCGGGAAGGGGAAGACATGGCTGCCTCCCCCAAGGACCGCTGAGGACCCCCCAGTTGACATGGACAGGGAGAGCGGCGAACTCCCCTCCCCCAAGCCCACACAGAGGCCTGGACACACTAGGCGCTGAGCCTTAGCCCCTCAGCTGGGAACCTGACATGGACTCACAGATACACACCCTCGGAAACATACAACCCGCAGACATACATACATACAAATGGACACCCAGGCGGGCACACCCGGCTACACAGACCCTTGGATAGGCATCCAACCTAGACACAAACGCCCAACGCAGCTAACCGCGCATACATACTGGCTGGGGGGACTCACACCTGGGCACACAACCCACGCACACACACCTGCACACAGCCCCTCCGATGGGCGCGCGACAGCCCCCCAGACACACAGCCGGACGGACAGTCACTCGCGGGGACATACACGCACAGCCGGACACACCAGCTCGGCTCGACACCCAGCACACACCCGGATGGCCACACAAGCAGGACGCCGCACACGCCGGCGCCGGGCACACACAGGGCCGCGCGAGCGCACGCCGGGCCCGCCGCAGCGCCGCGGACACACACTCACACGCTCGCACGCTCACACCCGCGCACACACCGGCGCCCCCGCCCGCCGCCTCCCGGGCCGCTGCGGGCCGCGCTCACCCAGCCCGGGGGGGGCCCGGGCCGGGCCCCGCCGCCGCCACCTCACTCCGCGCCATGGTGGGGGGAGGGCCGGGGGAGGGGGCGCGGTGCCGCGGGGCCGCCTCCCTCCCGCCTCCCGCCCTCCCTCCCGAGCCGCCGCCGAGCTCCGCCCTCCGCACCGCCCGCCGCCACTGCCGCCGCAAGGGGGGAGGGGGCGCCGGCCAGGGGGCGGCCGGGCGGGGCGGCCGCAAACCCCAGATCCCCGCCCCGGGTCCGCCGCAGACCCTTCTTTACTGCGGAGCCGCCGCAGGCCCGCCCCCGACCCCTCCCCATCCCCACCTCCAGCCACGCCGGCGTCCCCGGAGACCCCCCTCAGACCACGCCCAGCTGGCCTATGGATCCCAGCTCTCTCCACAGAGACCTGGAATCAAGTCCCAATACCCAGGAGGAACTCAGACCAAGCCTCTCCTCCTTTGAGGACCCAGACGATGTTCTAGAGCCACCCAGGACTACAAACCATGTCCTACTCTCCTTGTGACCTCAGACTATGCCTCCACCCTGTCAGGGACCCCAAACCATGTTCCCAAATCCAGGAGACCGAGAGCATGTCTCAGCATCCAAAGAGATCCAGAGCACCCCACCAGGGACCCTAAATCATACCCCAACATTCAGATAGACTCCAGACCACACCCACTCCCTGAGGGACCCTAGACCAGGACCCCAATATCCAGGCCTCAAACCATGTATCAGTATCCAAGGAGATCCCAGATCATGCCTTACTCCCTTTTGTGGACCCAAACTATGTTCTTCTGCCATCTAGAAGCACAAGCCATATTCTCTTCCTTCTTGGGGACCTCTAGCCATGTCCTTTTACCCTCAAGGACCCTAACCCATTCCTTGACATCCTCCCCCATATGGACTCCAAACCGTGTATAACTTCTAGGGGTACTAAAATATTTTTTATCCCCTTTAAGCCTTCCTCATCATCCTCATTAGACCCCAGACTATCCTAGAACCTTCTTGGGGACCTTAGACCTTTCTCTTTCCCATCTCTCCAAGGCATCCCTTGGTTCCCAAATTTGCCCCAGATTCTTTCCCATCCCCCAACCAGTCCTGTTCCCTTGAAGACCTTGACTCTTTCCTGTTCCCATTATCTCTCTTGGACCCTGCAGGCCCTTGTCCCCTCTCTGTAACTTCCATGGAACCCAGAATGCCATGCTTCTTCCTTGTTCAGAGTTCTACCCTATAGCTGATCATCCCCAGCCCTTCCCTCAAACCTCGCTGAGTATCTCAGGTCACTCTTAATTTTATTTATTTATTTATTTTTTTGAGACAGAGTCTCACTTTTTCACCGCCAGTAGAGTGCCATGGTGTTAAAGCTCACAGCAACCTCAGACTTCTGGGCTCAAGCCATTCTCTTGCCTCAGCCTCCCAGGTAGCTGGGACTACAGGCACCCACCACAAGGCTTGGCTATTTTTAGAGGCGGGATCTGGCTCTAGCTCAGGCTGGTCTCAAACTTGTGAGCTCAGGCGATTCGTCCAGCTCAGCCTCTCAGAGTGCTAGGATTACAGGTGTGAGCCACTGCATCCCGCCACTAGGCATCTCTTTCTGAGATATTCACAGGGCCCCCACACCCAGAAAGTCCTCCCCTCAATATCTGCCTTGTTGCATGCGGTTCCCCAGAACCCTGGAGTCCCAACCCCTTTCCATTTGAGATCCCACTGTATCAAGGCCCTTCCCCATACCCCTTCTCTAAATTCTTTATGTGAAACCTGCTCTGCCCCCTAGATCAAGCCACTTCTGCAGATCCTCCATCTAGTGACCCTTGACCCCACTGAGAACGGTTAGATGCCTCTGGGGACATACACAATTCCTCCAGTCACCAGACTCCACCCATCACCACCCAGGCAGCATCCCCATGTCCCATGGTTTCTGGTGCTCCCTGCTGGAGCCTGGGGGTAGGAAGAATAACAACAGCAAAAGTGACCACACATGCAGCACTCCTATGTGCCAGGAATGATTCTAAGGGCTTCACATATAATGCTTCATTCAATCCCCTCCACAGCCATAATCTTCATTTTATGGATGAAGAAAATTGAAGCAGAGAGAGGTTCAGTCGCTTGCCCAATATCACAAAGATAGTACATGGCAGAATAGGATGGAGGTGAAGGGGAAAGGGGGTGAGGGCAGGCCTGGTCTGGACAGCAGTAAAAAAGGGACAATGAGAAAAAAGATAATAATAAGAAACAGTGATACATAGAGTTGGAGAAACAGAGAGCATGAGACAGAGGCAGAGAGAGCCTTGTTCATAAAGCCTATATGGTTCCATGCACTCTGGCCCCTGCTGACCTCACTGCCAACCACACTATCTCCCACCTTCAATGATGACTTTTCTATTCCTCCAATACACCAGCTCATGGCAGCCCCTGGGCCTTTGCAGGCTTCTTCTCGTTCCATGGAAGGTGAGTTAAGAGAGACCTTCCTTTTCCATTCCTAATTTACACATATCACCCCTGCCTGGGCCCCCAACTAAGTATTCTTATGTTACTTTGAAATATATTTTAAAAATAAGATGGAGTGATGGATGGATATATGATAAAGCAACTACAGTGAAAAGTCAATGGTAGCATCTAGGTGGTGGGTATATGGATGCTCACCATAAAATTATTTCATCTTTGCTGCCTGTTAGTAAATGTTGGGCAGAGGTAGGGGAAGCAGGACCATTCTCTAGACTAAAGAGGCAACAAATAGCCCTACCAGGTCATACCAATAGCACATCACCTCATTTTGTGGTTCTCATAGCACTTATCACTCTCTGAGCATCTTATTTGTTTACGTATTTGTTTACCGATTTATTGTTTGTTTATATTTTTACTGTCTAGTTATTGAAATGTAAGCTTCCGGAGGAGGAGAGTGGCAGGGGCACCAATTTTCTTCAGTGCTCAGACAGTTATTGGCACCTAGTAACTCAATAAACATATGTTCTCTAATATGTCTTTAGAAAGAGCTGAGGAGCCAGGCCCGCTCCAGACTCACTTCAGGGACCACAGAAGAAATGGGGTATATACCTCAGCGGCTGGAGAATGTTCCATAGGGTCCGGGAGTGAGTGTGTATTGGCCTGAAAGAGAAGTCAGCAGACTGAGGTAGTGTTAATTGTTTCCCTGTGGCCCTAATTTCTGCCCCAAACTTTTCAATACAGACCCACGATCAATCCCATTCTTTGAAAAGCCAAGGCCACGCCCAGTCTTTAGGCCCCGCCCCAAAACAAACTCTGGCCCCTATCGAGCCAAAGCCACGCCCATTCAGCCCGGTCCCTGTGGTTTTCTCTTAGAGACCACCTCAAAGTGTATAATATTCAGACTTCCTCAGCCTAGGCTCTGCGCACAAGTCTAAGCCCCACCCTTTAGCCTGAGCCTCACCTCTACAGTTTAGCCTCCATCCCTAAAGCTGACTAGCTTGGTCCCTAATACGTAGAGTGGATCTTCCATTCTCTGCTCTGTCCACAAGTCCAGTCTCCGCCTCTCCAGCATGAGCTGGGCTCACATTCAAGCTTAGGACGAAGTTCCCAAGGAAAGCCTAGGACTTGGATTCAAAAGTTAGGGAGTAGGATAGGTTGGTAGAATTAGAGGAGTAGATCCCCAGTTTGTACCACCTCTCCAGGGAGTCGCCCCAAACCCGAGAGACTGCTCCATTGTGCTGACTCTTCATTGGATAGTGTACGGTATTCTGGCCTCTCTAATTGGTCTTTCCACAATCCCTAAGCAAACTCACTCTGCAGTCACCCTTTCTGATTGACTCCTCCTTTCCAAATTCTTTGCTCCTGATTGGGCAAATCCTTGCATATGCCTCTTTCTGATTGGGGTATTTGCAATCAAGCCAGGATGCAAACATAAGTTCCACTATGAAAAGGTGGGAAACCCTAGGGAAGAGTAGGAGTTGGGAGAGGAGGATATGGTTCCCTAAATCTCTTGCCTAAGAGAGAATGTAACCATTGACCACAAGATAGTGTGAGGTTAGAGTTCTAACTGTACAGACCACGATCCTGTGGCTTCATGCAACTATTTCTAGCTTCTGTGCCTCGATTTCTTCATTTACAGTTGGGGGTAGTAATAGTTATCTACTTCATGAACTAACATAAGGATTAAATGAATTTATAGGCCCGGTGGCTGACGCCTGTAATCCTAGCACTCTGGGAGGCCAAGGCAGGTAGATTTCTTGAGCTCAGGAGTTTGAGACCAGCCTTAGCAAGAGTGAGACCCCATCTCTACTAAAAATGGAAAAAACTAGCCAGGTATCATGGCAAGCACCTGTCATCTCAGTTATTTGGGACGCTGAGGCAAGAGGATTACTTAAGCTTTCTTGACGTTTCTGTGAGCTATCATGACACCACAGCACTCTAACCCAGGGCAACAGAGATTCTGTCTCAAAAAAAAAAAAAAAGTTAATACCTGTAAAATGCTTATAAAAGCACGTGGCACATAGGAAGCCCTCAATACAAGGGTTAGCTAGTATTATTCATGGGATCATGTAAACACATGACCTTGGACTAGTCCCTTTCCCTTTCTGAACTCTGCAGGCCAGGAGTTTCTGAAATGAATGACCTGTCCTAAATCCAGCCTTCCTCTTCCATCTCCTGCCATCAGGGACTGGGCTTGTGATCAAGGGATGAGATAGAGATGGGGGGGGCAGGAGGAGGGCCCCAACAGAGAGGAGAGGAGCTCAACCCAATCCTCAGAAAATTAGGGGTGGGAAATTGCTCTATGGCCTGTGTAGAATGATTCTTTCCTGAATCTCTCTTGCAAAGGGCTTGTCTTGATTGGAGACAACAGGGCAAGAGATGGGGCAGAGTAAGGTGGCAAGGGGATAGTGCATTGCCTTCTGGGGTTAGGGGTTGAAGCTGGGCTTTTGAACCTTCCCTCCAGGAATGCCAGAGTTGGGGGAGGAGCAGCCCAGGCCCAAGGTCACTGTGTCATTGTTACCATGGCAACAGCCACCTCTCTTCAAGGAACCTGGAAAGGGATGGGGGGAGGGAGTTCCCAGGTTCCTGAATCCATGGACAGAGAACAATCAGAGACATGGAGGAGAAGCAGAGAGAGACAGGAAGTGTGTGATTCATCTCTATGAAGACCTGCTCATCTCGGAATTCTCTGAACCTGATATACTGTGGGTGCTCAATATAAGTTCCTCAAAGACAGAGAGAGAATGCCTGAGAGAGTTCAATGCCCAGAGATACAAGAAGCAAGGAAAGAGGAATCTCCGGAACGGAGGCAGGTGTCCCTTCCCTGTCTCCTCAACTTAATACTTCTGAGGGGTCCACTGAGGGTCCTGGATCCTCTTCATCTTCCCCAGCTCTGGGCCCTCGGGCCCACCCAACCACACAAGCCATCCACCCTCAGCAACTGCCAACCCTCTGAAGCAATTATGTTTGATCCGTTTTTTTTTTTTTGTTTGTTTGTTTGTTTTGGCCGGGGCTGGGTTTGAACCCTTCACCTCCGGCATATGGGGCCGGTGCCCTATTCCTTTGAGCCACAGGCGCCGCCCTGTTTGATCCTTTTTGACACTAAATTCTTCCTACACGGGGGCTCAGCTGAGAAAATCGTCTTCTGTGCCAGCTGATGGCCTGCTAGACACCCCGCACAGCAGGGGAAAGAGGAGAGAGAGATGAAGGAAACTGGCAGTCTGCCTTCTTTACTCTCAGGGGTCCTTGTTCCCCTGAGGAGTGACCCCTCCGTAGATTCAGCTCTTCCCCGAATTCCTTCAGGACACCAAGACCCAGGCCACTCCCATCTCCTGCGATACCCTCACTTTACCTCCCAGGAAATCCTACAGGCCCCTCCCTTTCTTTGGGAGAAACAGGTATCTTCCTTTCCTCCACGGACCCAGCTTGCATTTCACTAGGTCTGCTCGCCCCCTGCCGGCCAGGATCTGATACTGCAGGAAGTCCACAAGGTGAGGGTAGAAACTGAGCCAGGACCGAGAATCTCTGAGTTCTTGCATTTTTAATTTCTTTTTGGTCTTGGAGATTCAGGTCCTAGGGGTCCGAATCCCCAGTCCCCTTGGGAACTCAGTCATCAGGAATTAAAGTCTCCAGCCCAGAAGTCAACGAAAGAAAGACAACTTTTCTTGGAGCCAGGCCTCCGTGAGGTCATCAGTGGTGCGGATTTCAAACACCTGGACAGAAAGAGATCTTAGCATTGCGATCCACCCAAGAGCTGAGACAACGACGACTCCGGCCCCCCTCGTCCTTCAGACCCAGAAGTCCATGCCTCCAGACTCCCTCTTCCCCTTCAGACCCAGGGGATTAGACCCCTCCTCCCTCATTCTCTGGAGCCTGGCCCCAGCCTGGACCTTGGTGAGCTCTGCTGTCTGCACCAGCCTGTTTTTACTCCCAGCGTACATCATCTGTTGTTCGGGCTTGCAGCCTGCGTGGAAAAGAGCAGAAAGGTGCCTAAGTGGGGGGACCCAAACATGTTCTCAAAGAATGTCCACTAGACTTTGCAGTTTCCTAAGGGTCCTGGCAGCTATTCTAAGATGGTCACCGCACTGCACTCAAAATTCCTAGGTTTGGCGCCAGCCCAATACACCGAGGGTGGCGGTTTCGAACCTGGCCCCGGCCAAACTGCAACAATAACAACAAAAATAGCCAGGCGTTGTGGCAGGCGCCTGTAGTCCCGGCTACAAGCTGAGACAAGAGAATCGCCTAAGCCCAGGAGCTGGAGGTTTCTGTGATCTGTGATGCCACAGCCCTCTACAGAGAGAGCCACAAAGTGGCTTAAAAAAAAAAATTTCTAGGTTTGTTTGGGAGCTTCAAACAAAGAGACCCTTCTTCTGAGGCTCTCAGAAGATGATTTAGAAGCCAGACAGGGATTTCGAGGTAACAGGAAAAGGTGGGTTGGCTCACTCTCCAGGACCGAGGAGGATGGGTGGGCTCTTGGTAAGTCTGAGCCGCCACCTCCATGTCACTGTCCTTACACACCACACATGCCACACACGTATTACCTAGTCCCCCACACACTGTCACATGCTCACACTGTAATTTGGGTGACTGCATACATCCATACACCTGCACTCACACACCCCACATCCCAAATTGAAGACCATCTCCTCAGGTCAGTGTCTCACCTACAGGGCTGGAGAAGATGAAACACAAAGGGTAGGACACTCGGCCATCCTCATGCACGTACTTGTAGCTGTAAACCACAAACCTACACCAGTGAAAGGGAATTCAAACTCAGGACGTCATCTTGCAGCCCAGACTCAACAGCCATTACCTGAGTCCACAACCTTGAAGACTTGACTGAGTCTGAGAACCTAAGGTCGATGCCTGGGATCTGGGGTGCTGGCCTCAACACAATAAATCATTCAAAATAATATAAATACTTATTTGACTCACTGTAACCCTAGGAATTAGGTACTATTAATATACTCAGAGTACAGATGAGAAAACTGAGGCCCCAGAGTTGCTTGCCCAAGGTTCTATGGATAGTGCTGTATCCATAGAAATTTGAACCCAGAAAATTTAACCCCAGAGCATAAGTGCTCACACACTATACAGTACTGTCCAGCAAACTAGAACCCACATTATTTGCCAACCCCATTACAAAATGAAAATGTGCCACCCCTTGTTCAAAAAAGCTGGAAAACTCTTTTTCTCCAATCTCTTTTCAGATCACGGTCTTTTTAAATCTGCTATTTTAGATCGTGCTCTCTCAGGCACAGGGATACGTGCAGGGGGCATGCAGATGCTCACAGGAGTACCCTGTAACTTGTCATGCAGAGGGGACACACTAGGTCTTGACCCTCCCCACACTGGCAGAGGCCTGAGAACAGCAGCAATCACTGGGCAGGTTCAGAAAATGGCTGGCTGATGACTGTCCCAGGAGGCTGCAGGAGGTGGGATTGCTTGTGACCCTAGCTCCAACTGTCCTGCATATTTGTTTGATGTCCATCATCCCATCAGACTTCATACAAAACACAAATTCAAGGATAAACTATAAATAATGTCGGCATTAAGCCCCAGGTGTGAGGCCCCCATCTGGTTCATGCACTGGTGAAGCTGATCCTGGCTGAGTCCTAGAGCCTGAGACTGAGGTTCAAAATCCAAGAGACCCAAAATGAACTCTGGTGAGATGAAAAATCTTAACAGAACAGTTTTCATAGAAATGGTCATAAAGCTCTTCACTAAAAAAAACACCAGGCTCATGTGGCTTCACACAGGATTCTTCCTAATTACTAAAGGTCAGATAAGTTCTTTGCTACCTAAAATGTTCCTGAACATTGAAAAAGAAGGAAAATTTCATTAAAAAAAAAAATGAAGCCAGTGTAATGTTGAGACCAAAACCTGACAAGGTTTGTACAAGAAGACTCTAAATCAATATCACATGTATGTGATACTACCATAAATAGTAGTTAAATAGTACATACATTTTTTGTGCAATACAATATTACCGTGCCAATATGAAGTCTAGAGTAGAAACTCTTGGCCTCAAACAGAGGGATTCTTAATCTGTGAATAGAGCTGTTCTAAGCAGCCCCTTAGTCTGTACCTCCAACATCACTTCTCTCCCCATGGCCTGATCCTCCCCTTACTTCTTCCAGGATACCTGGGCTGTCTCTCCGGTAATTCCATTTTGAGTTCCTCTGGGGAAATGTTCTGAGGCAAGAAAACAGGAGAGAAGAAAAGGAATGACTACTTTTTGGTGCGCTTACTATGTGCTAAGGCACTGCTCTAAGAAATGCATGTGGATTAATTCATTGAATTTGCTCGGCGCCTGTAGCTCAAGTGGCTAAGGTGCCAGCCACATACACCAGAGCTAGTGGGTTCAAATCCAGCCCGGGCCTGCCAAACAACAATGACAACTACAACCAAAAAATAGCCGGGCATTGTAGCGGTGCCTGTAGTCCCAGCTACTTGGGAAGCTAAAGCAAGAGAATCACTTAAGCCCAGGAGTTGGAGGTTGCTGTGAGCTGTGATGCCACAGCACTCTACCCAGAGCAACAGCTTGAGGCTCTGTCTCAAAAAAAAAAAAAGATTCACTGAACTCTCTCTTTCATAACCCCATGGGGTAGGTCCTCACTTAAAAGCTAAGGAAATTGAGGGCTGGAGGTGAAGGCACTTGCTCAACGTTGCATGGATAGTAAGCAGCAGAGTTCATATTTGAATCCATATTCACCATTCACCAACTGTAACCATTTCACCATACGTTCTTTCAAAGGGCCGTCGGGAGTCCAGCTCCTAGTCCATGCCCCTTCCCTGTCACACAGCCCCAGCCTCAGTCTCCAGGGACCCCTTCATGAGTCCCCAGCAATACTAGAAAGTAAACCTTATCATCCATGTTACTGATAAAGACAGTGAGGCCACAAGAGGGTGAGGTTCTCATGAAGAATTTCTGCTGGCGTTTGCTAACTTATCTAGAAACTCATTTAAGTGCCAATAAGAAGTATTATAATTTTTTTTTTTTTGACTCTGTCTCAGTCACCCTGGGTAGAATGCTGTGGCTCATAGCTGACAGCAACCTGAAACTCCTGGACTTAAGAGATTCTCTTGCCTTAGTCTCCCGAATAGCTGGAACTTCAGGTGCCCACCATAATGCCCGGCTATTTTTAGAGACGGGGTCTTACTCTGACTCAGGCTAATCTCAAACCTGTGAGCTCAGGCAATCTGTCCACAGCAGCTTTCCAAGTGCTGGGATTACAGGTGTGAGCCACGGTCCCTGGCCTACATTATTATTATTATAGATCAAGTCTCACTGTCACCCTGCGTGGAGTGCTGTGGCATGACTGCAGCTCACAGCAACCTCAAATTCCTAGATTCAAGGGATCCTTTTGCCCAGCCTCACAAGTAACTGTGACTACAAACAGGTATCACCATGCCCAGCTAATTTTTCTGTTTTTAGTAGAGATGGGGTCTCGCTCTCAGACATCTTGGACTGGTTTTGAACTCCTGAGCTTAAGCAATCCACCTACCTCGGCCTCCCAGAGAACTGTTATCATTATCACTTCATTTAGCATATACTATGTGCCAGGCCTTGTTTTAAACCCAAGGATTAAGTCATTGCATGTGCAAACAACCCTGTGAGGTAAGAACTGTTCTCCCCATTTCACAGGTGAGGAAACAGAGACTGAGACTGAGGCTCACAATCCTAGAGACCAAAAATGAACTCAGTTGAGATGAAAAATCCATAAACAGGCCAGTTTTCATAAAAATGGAAACATGCAGGTGAAGAATTCTCTTGTCTAAGGTCATGGCTGCGCTGAAAGTTGGTTTTCAGGTATTTTTGGTCCCCAGTGCCAGGCTCTTAGCATTAGTTCCAGCTACTTGGGGATTCCCTCCCTGTACCTCTTGGGGGTCCCACCCACTCTGGCCTCTCACCTGAAATTCTTCCTCCAGCACCACCATCTGCCGGTCTTTATCCACCTTCACTGGGGAGGGGTGGCACACAGGGGTTAGCTGGAGGGTGGAGCTAGTGTGGGGGGACACTAGCTCCACCCTCCCTGTTTGTTCCTACCCCCTCCCATCCTTCCTTGGGTGACGATGTCACTCACTTATTATGGCTGCATTATCTGTCTCTTTTCGGAAGCGGAATTTCCTCAGTTTTTCCTTCAGCTCCGGGTCCACGTCACACACCACCAGAGAGTCAGACTGCCAGAGGAGCCCAGTGACAGTTGAGCTGGCCTGACCTCAGCCCCTACCCTCTTCCCCACACCTCAGTTTCTCCATCTGCTAATGAAGAAACCCAATGAAGTTGCCCTAGCCCAACTGATGTTTTTGTAAACGTTAGGGAAAGGAGCCCTTTCCACATACCAGCAGGGCACACAGCTTGGGGAGCAGAGCAGAGGCTAGATTCTAGCCCTCTCAGTGGATACCCTTGGGCAACACTCAAAGAGACCCAGGGATCCGCTTTCTAGGCCTAAACCTAGAGCCACCATATTTCTCTTCACCCAGCCAGGCCCCTTGTCATAGTTGGGTCCCCTTCCCAGCCTGTGACCTCCATCCTACAGACTGTCCACCAAGTGCCCTCCCAGCCCCCAGCACCAGTCCTCTCCATATGACCCCTGGCCCCTGACCATGGCTGTTCAGTCCACCGGGCTCTTCTTTTCTCAGTTCCGCTTCTTCTAGGGGTGGGGACCAGGGCTTCGGGGGGCGGGCTGTGGGGTAAGGGGAAGGTTTCATACAACACCACATCCTGTTTATGCCAGTTCTAGGACAACTGTCACAGAGGGCTCCTCCCCCTCCTTCCTTCCCCTCATCTGCCAGAACCTGTCAGGCTTTGCAATCACTCAGACCAGGGTTCGAAAGCTGCCTTGCTGTGTACTCAAGCTAAGTAACTTAACCTCTCTGACTACAGATTGTTTCAAAGATAAAAATAGCTTTGTGTACCTCCCAGCATGGTAGATATGCTCAATTAACAAAAGATATTAACAACAAGCTCTTTTGCCTCCCCTCCCCTCCAGGAAGCCTTGCTGGATTTACCTCCAACTGGAATGTTTTGTTTTGTATACAGGGTCTCCTTCAGTTACCCAAGCTAGAGTATAGTAGTGTCCTCATAGCTCACTGCAACCCCAAACTCCGGGGCTTACGTGATCCTTCTGCCTCAGCCGTCAGAGTAGCTGGGACCACAGGCATATGTCACCACCCGTGCCAAGCTAACTTTTCTATTTTTTGTAGAGACTGGTCTCACTGTTGCTCAGGGTGGTCTCAAACTCCTGACCTCAAGTGATCCTCCCACCTCAGCATCCCAAAATTCTAGGATTAGCATACCTAGCTCCAACTGAAATATGTGAATGGCAGAGCTGGAAAATGGGAGTTTAGAATCTTTTTACAGTCAGACAGCCTTCCCTTATGCTGATGGCAAAACAGAACCAGAGAGGCAACTCCACACTGCCTGGGTAATGGTGACTTTTTTCCTGTACTTATTCAGCCTCATGGGCTTTACAATGGCCTGTGAAGTCCTGCTACAATGGATGGAGCTCGATCTTGCCAGAGCAGTATCCCCTTTTTTTATTGAGTGTTTTGTATCATCCCCTTTCCCATCCTGAAATAAAATTCCTAGGTAATGTAACCTACTTACATACATAAATTCAAAAAAAATCAATATAATGTCCTAACTGTCATATAAAGGAGAAATAAAAGGAAAATACTTTATAAGAAAACCATCTGTATTTCAGTGAGAAAATAGAAGCAAACCAAAGAGAATTTTCACTTTGAGCTGCCTGCTACCCTGGCCTGCACGGTGAGCAACCCCTGCCCTGCCCTGGATCCCCCCACCCCTCATTCACTCAGCAACATCCCTACAGCAGTCCTCTCCCTCGCCCCAGCATTTCCAATGTCCCCATGCCTACTGGATCATTCTCCTTAGCCTACACACATCTTTCTTTTCTTTCTTTCTTTCTTTCTTTCTTTCTTTCTTTCTTTCTTTCTTTCTTTCTTTCTTTCTTTCTTTCTTTTCTCTCTCGCTCTCTCTCTCTCTCGAGAGAGAGAGAGAGAGCGAGAGAGAAATTCCTGAACTCAAGCAGTCATCTGGCCTCAGCCTCCCAAGTAGCTGGGACTACAGGCACCTTCCATCATGGCCAGCTAGATTTTTTGCTTTTTTTCTTTCTATTTTTAGTACAGATGGGGTCTCACTCTTGCTCAGTTTGGGATATTTCTTTCATCTTAAAAGCTAAAAACCCTATGTCCCTTCTAGCAATGCTCATTCATTTCCTTCCCTTTTCAGCAGAATTTCTCAAAAGAATCACCTACTCTTGCTGCTTCCAATTTCTCATCCTAATTTTCTCAGAAACCCTCTCCAACCAGCCTTTTATCCCTGCCCCCTCCACTGACATGTCCTGGTCGGGGCACCAATGGCCTCCATGGTGTTGAATCTAATGGTTAATTCTCAGTCCTCCTCAGCTGTATCTGGAGCACTTGCCATCACTCCCCACTCCCTGGAACATTTTCTTCACCTGGATTTTAGGACGTCTCACTTGCCTGGTTTTCTTACTACTCCTCTGCATGCACCTTCTCAGCCTCTCTTGCTGATTCTTCCTTTTAACACTAGAGTGTCCCACAGCTCAGTACTCCCCTTTTCTTTCCCATCTACTTTGCACTCTCCCAGCTCTCATTCAGACTTTCAAAGGGGATGCCCTAATTATTTGTTCAGGCACAGACTCTTAAATCCACATGCCAAACTGACATCTTCACCTGTATGTGTTAGAGTCATCCTCCTAGACCCCTCTCTTTCCTCTCACAATGTACATCAGAACTTAAGTCTGGATCTCAAAATATAACCAGAACCTGGCAGGATGTGGTTGCTCACGTCTGTAATCCTAGCACTTCGGGAGGCCCAAGGCAGGAGGCTCACCTGAGCTCAAAAGTTTGAGACCATTCTGAGCAAAAGCAAGACCCCCATCACTACAAAAATTAAAAATTAGCCCAGCATGGTGGTGGGCACTGATAGTCTCAACCACTCGGGAGGCTGAGGCAGGAGAATCACTCTAACCCAGGAGTTTGAGGTTGTTGTGAGCTACGCTAATTCAACTGCATTTTAGGTGGGGTGAATTTCCAAAGTGTGTGTGTGTGTGTGTGTGTGTGTGTATAAAACTAAAACCTTCCCACTTCTCCCTGCTTTACAGCCCATACCCTGGTCTTGCCCACCTTCAGCTGAACTATGACAACAGCATCCACACTGTTTCCCTGATCCCACCCTGCCCGCCTAATAAAACCAAAGTCAGATGACATCCCTCCTCTCTCAAAACCCTGCCATGTGAGGCTGAGGCGGGTAGATTGTTGAGCTCAGGAGTTTGAGACCAGCCTGAGCAAGAGCAAGACCCTGTCTCCACTAAAAGTGGAAAAACTAGCCAAGTGTTCTTGTGGGCACCTATTGTCCCAGCTACTTGTGAGGCTGAGGCAAGAGGATCACTTGAGCCCAAGAGTTTGAAGCTGCTGTGAGCCATGATGCCACAGCACTCTACTGAGGGTGACAAAGTGAGACTCTCTCTCAACAACAACAAAAACAAAAACCCCGCCATGTGGCCCAAATCATTTGGTTAAAAGCCAAGACCCTTACAATGACCTTTAAATTGTCTGCCATGACCCCTATCCTATTATCTCTTGGTCCTCATCCTCCACAACCCTGCTTTATACTCACTCCACTCCAGCCATGCTAGCCTCTTTGTGGTTCTATGAAAGATTCCTACAGGGCCTTTGCACTTGCTGTTCCCTCTTTCTGGAGCCCTCCCTCCCTCATGGGTCACTCTTTCATTCTTTCAGATCTCTATTTAAATCTCACCTGATGAAAAGAGGCCTTTCCTTATCCAAAATAATTCTGACCCCATCACTCTATCTTCTTTATTTTTCTCCATAGTACTTATCGAGTTACACTATATTTCCTAATTTATTGTTTGTGTTTCCCAACTAGAATGTAAGTTTTATGAAGTCAAGGCTTTTTGTCTGTCTTGTACATTGTTTTATTTCTAGTACCTTGAGCAGAGCCTGGCTCATATTAGATACTCAAGAAATATTGTTGAACAAATACATGACCCAAGATCTGTTGACCATTCTATAGTGGAAACACTGTTGCTCAAATGCAAGAGTTAGTGGATAGGGTATATGATATCCCCCATCCTGGCTTGAGATGGTCTTTCTTCAGAGTATCTGTGATACTACCTTTTCCTGGTTTTGCTCCTCTCTCTCAGGCTGCCCCTTCTCAGTCTTCATTGAGAGTGTCAATTCCGGCTCGGCGCCTATGGCTCAAGCAGCTAAGGCGCCAGCCATGTACACCTGAGCTGGCGGGTTCGAATCCAACCTGGCCCACCAAACAACAATGGCGGCTGCAACCAAAAAATGGTTGGGCATTGCGGCGGGCGCCTGTAGTCCCAGCTACTTGGGAGGCAGAGGCAGGAGACTCACTCAAGCCCAGGAATTGGAGGTTGCTGTGAGCTGTGATGCTGTGAGCTGTGATGCACTGTATTCAGGGTGACAGCTTGAGGCTCTGTCTCAAAAAAGAGAGAGAATGTCAATTCCTTTGCTCAAATCCTAAGTGACCCTGTTTCTCGGGGTTATGTCCAGTTCTTGTCACCATTCATCCTTCTTACACTCCCCAGGGTAGGTCACAACTCTCATACACTCCCCAGGCTAAGGCACTAATTCTCACAACCTCAATTACCATCTTTGATGATCCTTGAATCTTGGTCTCCAGCCCCAGTTTCTCTCTTTAGGTCCAGACTCTGGGGTTTGTACAGCCTTCTGGAACTCCCTGCTGGGTATCCCACACCAGGCTCAGTATCTTCCCAACCTGCTTCTCTGTTGGGATCAAATATCCCAGCAAGAGGCTCCCTCTCCCACTCTATGGCCAGACAGTCTCAGGGCCTGTTCTGTCTACCTACTTGGTTCCCCTCCCACCTGCCCACAGTCCCGCCCTGATGCAAACCCTCCTCTTTCCCCTTCTCCCCCATCCCTGCTCTCTCCCTGGACTCTAAGCCCCTAGTTACATTCCCTCCAATTTTCTCACCTTATGTAAAACAGAGGCTTTCCAAAACCCCAGCCTCACTATGATCTTCCCAGGCTTGAAGCCCCCCAGTGCCCATAGGGCAAGTCCAAACTCCCTCAAGTGGCCAAACATCTGGGCTCTGCTCATTTCTCACCACTCCCTGTTTTGAACTTCACGCTCCACTCTGACTGCATTTTTTTTTTTTTTTTGGAGACAGAGTCACTCCAACTTCTTTTTTATTGAGACAGTCTCACTTGATCACCCTTGGTAGAGTGCTGTGGCATCTTAGCTCACAGCAACCACAAACTCTTGCGTTTAAGCGATCCTCTTGCCTCATCTTCCCAATTAGATGGGATTATAGTCACCCACCACAATGCCTGGCCATGTTTTTAGAGACGGGGGTCTTGCTCTTGCTCAGGCTGGTCTCGAACTCGTGAGCTCAGGCAATCCAGCCACCTCAACCTCCCAAGTGCTGGGATTACAGCTATGAGCCACCGCACCCAACTGCAATTTCTTTTTTAAGGTGAGGTCTCACTTTGTTACCTAGGCTAGAGTACAGTGGCCTCCTCATAGTTTATTGAAACCTCAACCTTCTGGTCTCAAGCGATCCTCTTGCCCCAGCCTCCAGAGAGTATCTCAGTCTACTGGCTAATCTATCTTTCTTTCATCCCTCCTTCCCTTCCTTCTTTCCTTCTCCCCTCCCCTCTTTCCTTCTGACGGAAGTCTTGCTATGGTGCTCAGGCTGGTCTCCAACTCCTAGTCTCAAACTATCCTCCGTCCTTGGCCTCCCAAAGTGCTGGGATTACAGGAATAATCCCACTCCTGCCCCTGACTGCATTTCTTTGAGTTCCAGTAACAAGGCTTGTCTGTCACCCAAGGCCCTTCTGAATGCAGACTCCCCCTCTGATTCGTTCACCCTGATTCAGGACAGTTGGTAGAATGACTAAATTAAGACAACAGTCATAGCAACAGGCTCAGCGCCAGTGGCTCAATGGGCTAAGGCGCCAGCCATGTACACCTGAGCTGGTGGGTTTGAATCCAGCCTGGGCCCACCAAACAACAATGACAGCTGCAACCAAAACGGCCGGGCGTTGTGGTGGGCGCCTGTAGTCCCAGCTACTTGGGAGGCGGAGGCAAGAGACTCACTTGAGCCCAGGAATTGGAGGTTGCTGTGAGCCGTGATGCCACAGCACTCTATCCAGTGTGACAGCTTGAGGCTCTATCTCCAAAAAAAAAAGTCATAGCAACAACTCCCATTTATTGACAGCCTCCCTTGTACCAAAGCGCTTATATGCACTCTCTTTCAATCCTAAAGGGTTGGGTCTCACTTTGCTCTTCCAATTTAAGAGAGGAAGCAGCAGGCTCGGACTGTGGCACGGTAAGAAAACTGAGACTCCAGAATCCTAAATGCGGATTACAATGCTGGATGGCCAGTGGGCAGAGCTGGGCAAAGTCCTCGGGTGGGTGGGTCAGAGGTTGGGGGAAAGGAGGCCTTGAACGCCAGAATAAGGAATTGTGACTTAGCTCCGGGTAGCTGAGGTAGACGGGCGCAAGACTGCCCTCTGCGGGCCTGGAATTGTGACTTAGCTCCGGGTAGCTGAGGTAGACGGGCGCAAGACTGCCCTCTGTGGGCCTGGAGGCCCAATCCCAGGCTCCGCCGGCCCGTTGCCCTGGGCAACGCAGCGCGCGCCCCTCCCCTTCCCCACCCGTCGACCGGGAGTCCGGGGCCTGGCCGACCGCCCGTCACCCCCACATCGAACCAATCCCACTGAGGAGAGGGCGGGCCTCTGGGGCCTCGTTCCACCCCCGTTGCTCCCCTCCTCACCAGGACCCCGCCTTTCCCGGCGCACACCTCCCGCCCTTCGGGCTGCCCTCGCCGCCCGTTGGCTGGCACGCCGTTCGTCACCTAGCTGTAAGCTAATGCGGGCGCGCGGCTGCCCGGTCGGGGCGGAGCCAGGGGCGGTGACGCACGGCGCGGTGACGCAGCGCGACGGCGGCGGTGGCGGCTGCGGTGGTCGGTGCGGGAGGAGGGAGGGGAGCTCGCGGGCCGGAGAGGGGGCGACGGCGGCGGCAGTGGCCTGAGGAGGCCCGGGCGGCGGCGGCGGCGGCGGCGGAGGGCGAGGCGGTGAGTCTCGGGCTGGGCCGGGCGGGCGCGGGGCGGCGGCGGATCGGGGCGCGCGGAGCTCCCCTCGGGGCGACCCAGGCCGCGCGGGCGGCCCCGCCCCCTCAGGGACCCCGAGCCGCGGGCGGCGGCGGGCGCGGTGCGCGGGCCTCGGGTGTCGGGCCCGCGACAGAATCCCCGCGGCTGACCCCGAATCCATTTCCCGGGCCCCTTCAGAAGCTCCTTCCCGTGTCCTCCTCACACCCTGCGATCGTCGAGGGGCCGGGCCGGGGACCTTCTCGTGACCCCCCCCACAACCAGATTGTCCTCAGAGAGCCGCTGACGCTCTCCCGAGCCCCCTCGGACGCGCCCAAAGGCGTCCGCAGAGCCCGCCCCTCACCTTTCAACCGTCTTCTCCGGACACCTTACTGCGCCCCAACACCCTTATTCGCAGACCTCCGCCCTTTGACCCCAAGTCCCTCATTCTTCTGTCACCAAAAATACCTCGCGGAGGCCGCTCCTCGAATCTTCCAGCGGTGTATCGGCCCCTCCGGGAGCCTCCCTCCCAGGCCCTCAAACCCCCTTCAAAGACTCCCTGAAATACCCTCCAGACCCTTTCCATTCCAGAAATCTCCCCCAGGGACCTGCTCCGAATATTCCAACAATCTCCAGACTTCTCCCTCACATAGCCTAAGAATTTTCCCTCCCACCTACCCTCATTCCAGAAATCTCCTTGGAGATTTTCCACTTATGTCCCCTGCATTTCAGACCCCCCCAAAATCCTTCAGAATCCCCTGACATACCCTGAATCTCTTCCCTGAAGATGATCTAGTCCTATTCCAAAAAAATCTTCCTCAGAGATGCTCTGAAATACCCCCAGATCCCCAGACTGACCTGGAAGGTCCCACCCTGCTGAGTTATAGCCACCTCCCATACACTCTCCACGATGCCAAAAATCTCCCCCAGACACTTCATGCCTTCCAAACCTCAAACCTCCCCCCCTAAAGATCACCCTCAGGTCCCCCAAATAGTGTTCATGAGATCTTCTTCCCCCACCTCCATTTATTCTATAAAGTCTTCTCCAGATTTTTATTGCCTGAACTCTCCAGATTCCCACAATCCAAGAGGCCCTTCCAAAACCCATTTACACATCCCAAATCTTTTCCAGTAACCCATACCACATGTTCTAAAAATTGCTTGAGGATCCCCAAAAGTTCCTTCATAGTTTCTTGCTTATATTTGCTAGAACCATTTTTAAATGCCCACTTCTAGACCTATTTTAGAAGCACCTTCTAAAGGTGCTCACAACCTTGCAGGACTCTAAGATTGTCTTTATGACCCCTCTGAGATGGCAGTTTTTCAGTACCTCTCTCACATCCCAAGAGACCCCTGTAATTCCTTGGAGCTCTTCTAAAATAGGTCCTGGTAATCTCTCCCAGAGACCTTCCTGCCCAGAACCTCCTGAATCACTACTCAGAGACTTCCTGACTTTTTAAGAGACTTTCTAGAGATTTTCCTCCCTGAACTTAACCGTCACAACTCTCCCAAATCCTCTAGAACCCCCTATGGAAGAACCACACACTCACTTGGTATTCTTTCAGAATAACTCTCTGAGGTATTGCTCTTAAGAGAGGCCTAGAATTCTTTCTGGAAAACCTCCTGTTGATACTTCCAAGTCTCACTCAGAAAACCCACCTTTTCCATATTCTTTTGGAGACTTTACTTACTAGACTTTGGAGAAATCCTTATGTAAAATCTCTGAAGAGTTTTTCCAAAAAAGATCCCTCTGTCATCCCACAGTAGTACACCTAAGACCTCTCTTGGAAGACCACACCTTTCCTAGACACCTTTTAGAGTTTTCTCCAAAATTACCCTGCATCAGCAACTCACTCCAGTGCTTCCTAAGACTTCCTTAGAATTCTCCCTCAGATTTCCCCTCTGATACTCTCAAGGAACCTTATTCAGGACCCTATCATTACCCTTTGTAGAATCCTTATTTGCTCCCTCTCATTTCCACCCTTCTCTTTCCTCTGAAATCAACTCTGAGACCCCTTTGAATCTGAGCTTTCTTCCCTCATTATCCCTTGAGAGGCCCCCAACATCTTTCAGAATCCTG